>PVIJ01019263.1:0-24020 GCA_004024925.1 Scalopus aquaticus
GGGGGGGGGGCTGGGGATGTGGGCAGCTCGGCTCCTGGCTGCCGGGGCGGCCTCTGGCTCCCGTGGGGGCCGGACCAGAGTGGGGTTCCTGAGCTGGGCGTGTTCCCCTCGGCCCTTGGCTCTGCCCTGGTGATTGGGACCCACATTCTGCCTCCCAGAGCCGCGCAGGGGGGAGACACACAGAGCCTGGGGGGGCCTCGCGGGGACCCTCGCCTCCCTCCCTCGAGCCCAATGAGGTGGGGCCTGGCAGAGTCTGCTCAAGGGAAGCCACGGGCTGCCGGGGGGGCTGACGGATGCACCCCCGGGGACCAGGCTGGGCCGGTGACGGGGTCTCTGGGGACCGGGGGCAGCCGGCGTGCGCCAGGCTGGGGGGACCCAGAGACCCAGCAGTATCCACCACCCCTGGGCCCTTGCCACTCACGCCCCTTCTTCCTCCAGTGCAGCCTCAATTTTGTGGGGGGACGATGGTCCTCAGTCTCTGGCCCCAGACGGTGCCACCTCTATAGAGACACAGACACACAACCACGCATGCACACAGCCCACAACCACATGTGTGGACACACAGTCTCACACATGCACACTCAGGGCACCCCACACTCACGCTCCCTCACAAACCCCCTTCCGCTAACAGTCTCTCACACCCGCTCGGCCACCCAGTGCACCCCAGCTCTGCTGCCTCCTGCCCTGCACCCCACACTGTGTGGGGTCGCGGGGCCTGGCCCCTGCAGCCACCCTGCCCGAGGTCAATGCCCAGCGGCTCAGCGGCCTCCCGCCTTGGCCCCAGGACACGGGGACTAACTGGGAAGGACGAGGCCCCGTCCTTCCCCTGCGCGGCTCTGGGAGGCCCCGGGCTTCAGTCGCCCTCGTCTCGACCTGCCCCGCGCCTGGCGGGGGTGCACTCGGCCCCCCCCGCTGGCCACCCCTGCCTGCCGCTGCGTCACCCCCGCCCCCCGCCAGCCCCGGACACACAGAGAGCGGCGTGAGGCCAGCCCATCCCAGCAGCGCCAGGAGGAGCTGCTGGGGCTCGGGGTCCCCAGGAGCCGGGGGGCGCCCGAGGGCAAGGCACCAGCAGCCTCAGCCCGGTCTTGGCTCAGACAAGCCCACCTGGGGCACCTGGGCCAGCTCCGAGCCTCAGTTTCCACGGCTGCGGGCTGGGCATCCGCACAGGCCCTGCATACCCTGGGGTGCATGGGGAGACCCCCAGAGCAGCACGCTCTGGAGAAGGCGGAGGGGGTGCTCCCTGCGAGTGGCCAGGACAGGCTGGCTCTTGGGGGCAGGAAGAACAACCTGACCTTGGGCCAAGGTCAGGGTCAGAGTGATTGGCCTGGGGGCGGGGCGCGGCTCTGTCTGGCTGGCCTGCTCGGCGGTGCCTCGGGGGACGGGCCATCGCTCCGCATGGCCAGGGTATGGCCAGGGTCGCCCCTGATGACCAAGAGGAGAGGCCTGGCCCAGGTCTGCTGGGAGCTGCCTGCCCCCTTCCCCCGAGGGCTCCCCAGGCAGGAGCAGAGCCCTGGGGCGGGGAAGCACCCCGCAAGGGGAGTCCCCCAGGGAGGTGAGGCAGGGTGCAGCAGAGGCTGTGAGTGTGGGGGCCTCGTCTGCTCTGGGCCTCACTGTGAAATGGGCACAGGGCTCCACCTGGGCAGGCCAGGGGGGCGGAGGGAGGGGGAGGGAGAGGGTGGGGGACGGGTGGGTGCTGTTCTTGCTGCTTTAGAGCTTCTGGAGCTCCAGGGCTGCTCCCGCCTGGAGGGCGCGGACAGGAGAGGGTTAATGCTTTGTTCTTCCCACCTGCCTGCCTGCCAGTGAGCGCACCTGTGCCTCCACTCCACCTTTCCTTCCTTCACTCACTCCTTGCGCGGCCCCTCCCTGAGGCCCCCCTAGGCCCGGGTCTAGAGCAGGAAGGATTTGGGACTGATCCGCCTGGGCCCGCCCTGCAGGAGCCTGCCTGGGGGTGGTCAGGGCGCCTTCCTGGAAGAAGCGGCCTTGGGCTTCACAGAAACCACATGGGCTCCGGGAGAGGCTGGAAGGGCATTTCAGATGGCTGGAACAGCATGAGCAAAACCCCTGGGAGCCAGTCAAGAGCCAGGCACCCCATCCAGCCAGGCTCGGGGCACTCAGGGGCAGCTCCTGAACTCACCTACCACGCAGGAGCGGCCTGGTCGCCCCACTGGCCCCTCTCTGGGGCAGCCGCCGCTGGCCAGGGTGCACGGGCAGGAGCTGGCCCCGTCCCTCTGCTTCTAGCGTCCAGGCACTGTTGGGCCCCTCTGAGCCATTTCCCTGCCTCTAAAGGGGCCTCCAGTAGCTGTGAGCGGGACCGATGGGCTTGCCGAGGACGGCGGGGCGACTGCTGGCTGTTTTCACGGCTCTGGGGTGGACAGAGGGGCCGCGGGCACTGGCACCTGCCCCCTGGGGGCCTGGGCTCCCGCACATGGTGGAGGCCATGCTGGGCTGTGCCTCCCCACGCCCCGCTCTGCATCTGCCAAACGGGGCAGGGATGGCATGAGGATTGGGGCCGCCTCTGTGCCTGCATCCCTGGGGTGTCCCTGGGCGTCCCCGCTAGCCCCCCGCCACTCGCCCTCGGGGCTTTGAGCTCTGGGTGCCCCTCTGAGCACAGCCCCACCCAGGGCACCCCAGGCCTCCTCTGGCCCCACTCCGGCACCCTGGAACGAGGGGCCATCCTCGGCCATGCGAGGCGCCCTGCACACTGGCCCCTGTGTCTTACCTGGGGAGACGGAAACCAGAGGCGCGCCTCCGACGCAGCCATTTTCTGCAGACACGTCTGCCCGCTGGGGGGCCGACCGCGCTGGGGAAACTGCCTAATCATTGGCCACGGCGAGGTCATTTATATTGGCTAAGCGGGCTTAATTAGGCTGGATTCGAAGGTTACCATCAGCGCACAAAAAAGCTGTTAAGGGGTTAACCTCGGAGAGATTACATTGTATTCAGCGCTCTGTTAAAGTTTGAATTAATTTTTCCCATGGGTTTGTTCACATTCTAATTTTCAACTAAATGAGACATCTGTTTCAGAAAAGGAAAATTTGCTCTGGTTGTCATGGCAACCATCATTCTGCAAGAAAATTATTCCAATGGTTACTTTAGAACAGAAAGACAGAAATTCGGGACATAAAGCTGCCTCCCAGCGCTTCGTCGGAATTCTGATTCGTCGTGGGGTCTGGGCTGTGTCCCCAGTGGGGGGCCTGACCTCAGGCGTGAGGCTGTGCAGGACCAAGGTGGCCCGGAGTTGGGGACACGGCGCCTGCAGCCCCAGCTCCTGTGTGCTCGGACTCGGGCCCGGCTGTCCCCCGGAGCTGGGAGGGGTCAGGCGGCCAGATCCAGAATGCCGGGGTGACCCGCTCTTGAGCCCCTGCCTGGATCCCCAGGAGGCCTCGCTCGGCGCAGGGGCAACTGACCAGACACAGACGTGGGAGCTGCCGGGCAGCCGGCCGCCTGTCGCCCGGGCCCTGGCAGAAAGCCGGACCGGACAGCAGGCGGCAGGTTGCCCTGAGTGTCTCTCCCTGCGCTCCGGCCCCAGGCAGCCCCGCACTGCTGGCCATCTGGGGTGTTTCCTCTCAACTTTGCCATGCAGGATTTGACCTTCTGCTCCCTCCAAATTCTAGGGAAGCTAAACCATCACCGTGTCCCTGGGGGCGTTCCTGGGGGTGTAGAAGCTGTTCCCGCAGTGTGGGGCAGTTCAGTCCTCTCAAACCTGCTCTTCCCCTCCCTGCCCTGCGTGTGTGTTGGCACCATCCTGGGGCGAGGTCCGGGATCGGGGGCGTCTCTCACTCTGCAGGGGCCAGAGGTGCCGCAGCAGCCCGGGGGAGGCTGGGGTCTGAGGCCAACCTCTGAGCCCTTCCCCCACGAGAGGGGACCAGCCCTCCCAGCCCTCCAGGGCTAGTGCTCATGTGTCAGCTGAGGCGCCCAGAGCCCCCTGCCCTCCCGGCCCCCTCCTGCGGGCGAGAGCGAACTGAATGTGCTCGGAGTGGGGTGAGGTCCGCGATGGGACTTGGGGTGAGGAGGGACAAGGATAGCCCTGGGCCCGCTGCCCTGTTGAGACCCGTGATCTGTCCGGACGCCCTGCTGTGTGGGGTTGGGCAGTACATGCCCAGGGGCGTCCTGGGCAGGCTGAATTCCCAGGACTGGGGGGGTCTGCGGGGAACACCCCCAAAGGGAGACTCGTCGTGTTGGGTGAGGGGAAGGCAGGACGGGCAGCTCGGCAGGGTCCTGGGGCTTATGGGGTCGCCGACTGATTTGCAAGTGTTTCTTCGGCCCCTCGCTGTGTCTCCTGGGAACGAAGTCGCTTACTTCATGTTCACGAAGCCTCATCCGGTCTTGTAAATATTTGATTAGATTTTTGAGAAATGGGCTGTGTGTGTGGCGGCAGCCTCGGCCTGCAGGCTGGCGGGGGGGCTCGGAGACCCGCGGCCCCAGAGTCCTGGCACCCGCCCGCGGCCAGCCCTCCTGCCCGTGTGTGCCCGGGGTCCCAGCTGCAGAGCTCGGGGTGCAGCAGCCACCCTCTGGCCGGGGACCATGTGGGGATGTCACGGCACGTGGGCGTCTATTTTATAGAAATAAGTGTGACAGCAGCGTCCCTGCTATGGCGGGAGCTGGTGTTTTCTCCTTTCTTTTTAAAAATGCTGTTGCAGCCCATCAGAGTACAGTGGGGGAGCCCGCCCTAGGCCAGGGGGCCTTCACGGAGACGCCGGGGGTGTCGCCAGGAGGGATTTTCATGGTGGTGGTCGATGGTGGTGACGCCAGGGGCTTAGGAAACCTAAGGGACTGTGTCCTGGGAACTTGACAGTGACAGGCGAGGGCTGCTTTGGATGCAGATGGAAACCCGGCGGGCTCGGGGCTGTGCGCGGGGCACCCCCCAGGACCGTCTAGAGGTCCTGGGCAGCTCTTGAGGCCGGCAGGGCACCCGCGGCTCACAGGCCTGGAGCATCCTCTGACCCCATCGTCGGATGACTGGGCTCCCTCCGACGGGCAGCACTGGCCACACGTGCATCCTGGGCCTGTGAGGGCAGCGACGGGGTCCGGGCCCCAGGTGGGCGCCAAGGGGGCCTCACTCGTTGGCGGAGGTCCTGTGGCCCCGCCCTGAGAGCTGGGGCACAGCAGCCCTGCTGGACGGGCTTCAGGTGGAAGTGGGGAGCAGGCCGCCCCCACCTGGACCGGCTGCCTCGGCGCTGGGGCCGCAGCTGCCCCATCGTGGGGGAGCACGAGGGCCCGCGAGGATGTTCTCGGGATTTCCTTAGGAAGATGTGGGCAAAGAAGGGTCTTGGGCAGAAGCCGATACTTTTTTAGATCGTCATGTTTTAAAACAACACCGCGCATCGCGGAAAACCAGAAACCAGCGTGAGCGACCGCAAGCGGGCAGCAGGCCACTCCCGCCTCCCCTGGGGTGGGGGCTTACACCCAGCGGTCCCGGCAGCCTGGGGCCCCTGTGGTCGCCCCCCTCTCCTAGCCTGCTCTGAGCGCCTGGTCTCCCCCACAGGCAGCCCTGGTTCTACGGCTGGGGCTTCAACCTCCCCCGAGGCCAAGCGCTGCTGGAGAAGTGGAACCTCATCCCCGAGGGGGTGGACATCCTGATCACCCACGGCCCCCCTCTGGGTAAGCCGGCAGTGGGGAGGCGTGGGGGCGGGGCTGGGGGCAGGGCCCCGGGCCTTCGTCCAGTGGGCAGCTAGCTGGGGCATTGGGGACAAGCACCGACTGTCCCCCTTATTTCTGGAGCACCTGCTGGGGCTCCTGTGGCCTGCGGGAATCAGCTGCCCGTTCACGCGGGTGCAGAGGGTCAGAAGGCGGGGCGCCCCGACCCCCAGGCCTCAGCCCTGGGCAGTGAACACACAGGGTCGCTGTCCCTCTGGCCCCCCAACCCATCCCGTCCCCACAGCTCCCAGGCCTGTGGGGTCTCCGCCAGAGCAATCCTCCCCGCCCTCTGCTCACGCCCCATTTCTGCGCCTCGGCTTGTCCCTTCGGTTCTACCCACAAACTGAAGCTCAGCTCCTCCTCTTCTCTCTACCATTACTGACCCCGCTTTTTGGCCCAGGCGACACCTCGATGCCCCCGAGGCTGCCACTGCTCCCCAGTCTTGTGCCTTACTGGTCAGGAGGGGTCTCTGGACCACCACAGCCTCCCTCTGTAACCCTCTGTGGCTCCTGCGTCCTTAGCGCCAAGGCCAAACGGCAGTGCGGCCAGACCAGCTTCTGCTCCCACCATCTTCTCTCTCTTCTCCTCCCCGCCCCTCCCTTCCGCTGCTCCCCCCTTTCCTCCTCCTCTCAGCTCCTCACCCCCCCAGTCAGTGGCCCCTGCAGCCCCCTGCCCCCTCCCAGCAGTTGCAGAGGGCGCCCGGCCCACGAGTGGGGCTGAGCCCAGCCCCTCATTCTCTGGCCTGATGGGCCCTCCCCCACCTGTGCAGCCCGAGGCGATGAGCTGGCAGCTCCAGGAGTTGCCCCTCGGCTGCGGAACCGGAAGTCCAGTTCATAATTTTGTGCTGTTTGTTTAGGAAGTTTCCCAGCACCTTGCCCCCAAGCCGCTCTGCAGCAGAGGACCCCGCCCTGGCCTTGCCTGCTGGCCTCTGTGGGGGTTGGGGGCGCTGGGGGGCGGGGCACAGTACAGACTGCTGGTCTGGGGCCTGCGCAGCCGCCCCCGGCCCCCCTCGGCGTGCGCTCAGGCCTGGGCCCAGGTCCCTGTGATTCCAAAGCTGCAAGGCCGCCCCAGCGGCCCCGTCACCGCCCGTCCTCTCCCTGCACAGGCTTCCTGGACTGGGTCCCCAAGAAGATGCAGCGGGTGGGCTGCGTGGAGCTGCTCAACACCGTGCAGAGGCGGGTGCAGCCGCGGCTGCACGTCTTCGGGCACATCCACGAAGGTCAGCGGCCGGCGGGCAGGGCTGTCCGGGAGCAGGACGGGAGGAACCAGACTCAGGGCTTGGGGACTGCCGCGCTCCAGCCGGGTGGGGGTGCTTCTGAGGATGGGGTGCTGGTGGGCACCCCGCGAGGTCCTTTGGGCTGGTGGCACCAGCTGCTCACACCCCAAGGGCCTGGCATGCAGCGGGTGCTTAGTAAGTGCACAGAGCTGCCTTAGGCGCGCCGGTGAACCCGCTCCCAGCACGCGCAGGGCAGAATGGTTTCGGGCTTCGGGCTTCTGGCCTCGGGGTGCCGTGCGCTGTGTCCACAGGCCTGTGCCTTTGCCGCGCTGGGCGGGACGCTGTCCTCGCATCACTGTCTCGGCTGACCCTCGGGCAGGCGCAGGAAGGACATGCGTCGTCGCCACCCCTATTCACAAGTGCGGAGGCCACACCGAGGGGCTCGGTCGCTCCGCCTGGACATAGCCAGCCACGGCCGCCCGGCCCCGCCCCCGCCCCCGCACGGCCCTCACGCCCAGGGTGGCCTCCCCTCGGCCCTGACGGGCTGGCCGTGCTTCCGTTGCAGGGTATGGCGTCATGGCGGACGGGACGACCACCTACGTGAACGCGTCCGTGTGCACCGTCAACTACCAGCCCGTGAACCCCCCGATCGTCATCGACCTCCCCACGCCACGGAACTCCTGACTGGCCCCGGCACCCCGGCTCCCCCCGCCCACAGCAGCCCCACACGCCTGGCCGGGGGCGCAGACGCCTAATCACCTCTCTGTCCACGAGACTCCCCGGCTGGCCGCGGACACCCGCCGGGGAGACGGGCCGAGGCCTCGGGGCGATGAAGCCGCCTCGGACTATTCAGCGCTGGGCGGGGCCAGGTCTCCACTGGCCCCTGCGGGGGGGCGCCGTGCCCCTCCCCCGCTCCAGCGCGTCCCCGCCGCGCGTACCTCGTTAAGGACCTAAGGAAGCGCGTGGCCTCACTGAGTCCTCGTCCTTCTCAGCCGGACACCTTTGTGGGTTGGGAAGTCGCTGCTCTTGGACAGATTTTGGGAATTCTTGCACAAAACCTCCCTCTAACGAGGGCCGCGGGGCTGCACGCCGGGGCGGGGGTAGGTGGGGGCTCCGGCCGTGCGCGCGGCCCCTCCCTCCAGGCTGGAGAGGAGCCGGGCTGCTTCCGGCTCGGCCCTGCAGGGCGTCAGGGACATCTCAGGAATTCGGACTGGCCGGGGGGGGGCCCCCTGCGCCGTCCCTCCTCTCTTCCTGTGGGCATTTTTCGCTGACTTGACAGTGGCCTGCTTGTGCCAGGCCCTTGCTTGGAGCCTGGATTCTGGGGGGTGGTCCATGGAATGAGCCATCTGAGTGCACAGGACCGGCCGGGGGGACCGTCACGGCTGACCCTGCCCTGGGGGCGCCTCTGCAGGCTGAGGCAGCGGCAGCCCTGCCACACGCACGCACGCACGCCCACACGCACTCACACGCCTCTTCTCTTAATGAGTGGGTCCCCTTTCTCGTTACTGCCCCCTAGCGGGGTACTGTCCCTGGCCCGCTGAGATTCTGCGCCCAGAGCTGAGGGGTGCAGCCCGTGTGCCTCAGCCCCGCACCCCGAGAGGGGAGGGGACACAGCGGTGGACTGGCGGGGAGAGGGGGTGGCTTCTCTCCCGTGGGCTGGGGCTAGCTGCATCTCTGAGGGCGGGGAGCTGCCGGCCAGGCCCGCTGGGGAGAAGCGGGAGGTGGGATGGGCAAGGGCGGGGGCAGGCTCTGTCCTTAGTGACCATTTTGGAACTTTGTTCACCGTTGACTCTATTGCATCAGTCCCGAGTTCCCAACACGTTGCACTGAGCTGGGGCCTCTCCCCAGTGGCCGCTGGGCTCCTCCTGACGGCCCCGGGGGGCCCTCGCTGCCCCCACGGCAGCTGGCGGGCCCTTTGGGTGTGATCTCATCCCATCCTCAGCCAGTTCTGAGAGGCGGGCCTCTGTCCCTCTTGCAGAGCGGAGGAGGTTGAGATCAGAGAGGTGGGGAACTTGCCTGAGGGTGCACAGCACAGCATGAAGGGGCGGCTTCACTGCCCTTGCTTCGCCTCCGCCAGAGCTCACTAAGTTCCAAAAGTCAGGGCGTGGTCCGCGGCTGTCTTTTTAGGGGGTCTGTTCGGAAGCTCTCTGGCTCTTACTCTCAGAGCTTGAGGGGTCCTGTTCCCTGGACCTGGCGTCCCAGGCGACTGTGGTTCCTTCACTTTGGGGTCCCCCTGGGGGTGAGGGCTCTGCGTTGGGCAGCTGCGCAGTACGGGGGTGGGGGCTGCGGGGGTTCTGGGGAGCCGATGTTTACAGGTCTCGGGGCACGCCTCCAACACAGGACGCGTGGAGAGGACGGGGCCCTTGTTGTCGCCTCTGCCCAATTTCTATACAGACCAAGAACTATAAAAAGTTTTCCTAAGGTGTCTTCAGAATATGGTGTATTTTTATGTGGAAGAGAAGTTATGAAGGCAGCTGTTACTTTAAGAGAAAAATCATTAAAAGTCCTTGAGGTATGAAAGATGATGGCGTGCTCCTCAATCATTCTGGCATAACTTGATTGTGGCTGTAATTTTTTTTTGTCAAGCATGTCAGACAATAAAGTCTTTGTAAAAAGAAGTCCCTGCCGCGCCTCTTCCTGTATCTCTGGGCGTCGGGGGGCCTGGGGCGTTCAGATGTGGGCTTGCTCCAGGGTCCCACGGCGGGGGTGTCGGGGAGGCACCGCGGGCTGCGCTCTATCATGTTCGAATACTTCAACGGCCTGACCTCCCCAAGCGGGGGCCTCTGGAGACGCCGCAGCGCTGGCACCCCTGGGAGCAGCAAGTCCCACTGGCGCGCCCCAGGCATTTCCCGGGGGAGCACTAGCAGCTCTTCCCGGTCTCAAAGCCTCGCAAGCTAAACACGTTCTGCCACTTCACCCATCTGTCCATCTGTCTGCCCTTCCTTCTGCCCACCGCTTACCCACTCGCTGCTTCACCGGCTCACCGCTGCGCCATCCGCCCACTCATCATACACGGGCACCTCGAGGGGCCTGGCTTGGACCAGGAGGTGGGGGTGACAGACCAGGAGACGGGATGGGAGAGGGAGAGGTGCGGCCCCTGAGCGTTGGCTGCCTGTCCCGGGGCGGGTGGGAGCATCGCCGCAGCAAGAGCAGGTTTGAGGCTGGACCTTGGTTTCGGTTCGGGGTTTGCGGGAGCAGGCCAAGTGGCCAGAGGGGCGCAGGGGCCTGCAGAGGGCGGAGCGGGTCCCAACCAAGCTGGAGGCCTTGCTGTGGCTGGAGGCTGGAGCGCAGCTGGAGCAGCCCGATGGGTCAGCCTCTCCGGCCCTACCACCTCCAGGGTGCCCCGCCTGCGCCCGCTGCCCCCACCCCCCGCCCCGGGGGCTCACAGGCGCCTCCGACAGCCCGTCCTGGCTTTCTGCAGACAGTGAGGCCTAGGCACCCAAGGAGGCGCCCCGACTGCTGCTCTCAGCAACGGGGGCCGGGCAGGGCTCCCGGACAGGACAGGGCCCTCTGTGGGCGCGGCTGCCTCTGCTGGGCCGTCACGCCGCAGGCGCCGACCCCCCGATGCCTCTCTGCTGAGAGGCGGCCGCTGCTGCCTGCCGTGTAGACAGGCTCCGATTTGCCCGGACTGTCACGCACGGTGGGCTCTGCACACACAGCTTGTCACTGTCCCCGGGCAGGAGGGACGACACGGGATGGGGTCCCAGAGAGCCCCCCGGTTGTGGAGTCCAGGGGCAAGGCCAGGGTGCTTCTCCCTCTCCCTCTGCTCTGGGCAGTTCAGGCCCAGGGAGTCCAGCCCCCGGCCACTCTTCCTGCAGCTCGGTTTGCATGGAGCTGACCCCCGCGCCCCCATGAGGATCGAACGCCCTGGCCTTTTCCCTTCAGCAGACCTGAGCCCCAGCGCCGGTCACCCCGGGCAACAAGCCCTGTGGACAGGGCTTCCCCAGTGCTCCCCCGATGCCACCCACAACTCAGCCGTGCCCAGGCCCGCCTGGCACCGGTGCTCTGGCGTGGAAGGCCTGCGACGCCCCCATGGGCCCCCACTGAATGGGTGGGTGGTCTGCGGATCTCCACACCGGGGGCACAGCCCTGCTGCCCAGAAGCTCGGGAGGGCTTTGCAAGTCTCATCGGACCCCAGAAAAGAGGCTGGGTCTGTCAGATATTCCATACTTGCGGTGCAGGAGTGGCAGGTGGGGCTGCGGGGCCTTTGGGTCAGGGATGTCTGCTGGTGTGTCCACTGTCAAGGCCCGTTTTCATTTCAGGCCTTTTGCCCAAGGCCCCCCTTCCACGGGAGGCGCCGCATTTGTGGACGTGTTGAAATGATCACATTAATTTTGGGGGAAGAGATTTTGAGGCTACACAGATTTCCCGTTTCTCCAAGTCCGCTCACTCCTTTTAGCCTCCTCGGAGCGCAACCACCACCGGTTGCAATCACCTGAGGCCCGTCCACCCTCCCGGGGGCTGTTTGGGTTCGGCAGTAGGGATCCCGCCCGGACAGCGGCTGTCGGCGCCGACTGGGCCCTGCTTACTCGGGTTCTGACCCAACACGGCCGGGTGTGTCTCCTGCCCCCGTGTCCGCCCTCCGGTCTCCGGTCTCCCTCACGTCCGGGCTCACCCTGCTCGCCGCCCGCCCCGGAGGCGCCGCTTCTCTTTCCAGCTCCGCCTCTTCGGACACACGCTCTCGGGGCAGGTGTGCCAGCCGGGGTGCCACGGCCTCTGGCCCGCAGCGGGCAGACCAGAGCCGCGCGTGGCGACTGGTTTACTTTACCGTTTGCCCACCTGACGCGATGCCTGTCGACGCGTGCCTCAGCCACCTACCCACCCAATCATTGATTGTTTTAAAATAAACTGGGTATTTTTTCCCCAAGTGACTATTTTTCCAGACTTGCTTGCCCTAACCCAGTCACTGAATACCGCCGGCGGCCATGTTGGAGTTAACCCCGTGACCAGCGGCTGTCACCATGGGCACCTTGCAGCTCCGTCCACTCTAGCACCAAGCGCCTGGCGGGCAGTTCACCCCCCCTTTCTGGGCGGCGCCCCCAGCAGGGGTCTGCAGTGCTGGGCAGCCTTCCTGAGCCCGCTGGGGGTGGGCTGGCAACAGCCCTGCAAACTGCGGTCGCCCCATGTGAACCTGTGTCCACTCCCGAGTCCAGACTGAGCGCGCTGAGCGGCCCGTGGGTTCGGCTGCGGGCGCAAGGCCAGAGCTCGGAGAGCGCACACAGACGGCCACTCCTGAGTTCCCCCAAGAACGGCGTCCCCCACAAACAGGCCTGGGAGACAGTGACCCCAAGACGCTGCTGCGGCCTTTGGGTCCAGGGCTGGGGCTGGGTCTCAGGGGCCTGAGCAGAGGTGGCAGCAGAGGTGCTGGAAGGGCCTGGGGTGGCCTGCGGTGGGGTGCGGAGCCACACAGCCCGGGGGCAGCTCTCTTCCCTGCCCCTCCCAGTTCCTGCCGGCAGCTTCCAGAGGCAGCGCAACAGAGCACCGGCAAGTGACTGGTGCGCCTGTAGCTCAGCAGAGACAGGGTGTGCAGGGGTGCTTGGCCACGGCCTCTGGTAGGTGGTCCCGTCCACGCCAGATTGGCCTGAGGCCTGACCCCGGTGTGGGACCCCCGGGGCTTGTACCCCAGTGCCTGCACACACAGGGCAAGTTCACTACAGATTCGGGCAGAGTCCTAGAGCCCTCGTGGATTCTGCAGGCTTTGCTGCTCTCTCGGGGAACCAGGTGCACAGGTGTGCCAGGCAGGGAGGCTGGCACACAAGGAGGCAGGCATGGGCCGTGCAGGGGGGCAGGTGACTGAGCCTCCCAGCCCCCCCCAAATCTCTGCGCTTTCTCTGGGCTCTCTAGCGTTCTCTCATGGCTGCGCCTCCCCGCAGTAGCTCAGCTCGCCCTCCCTCAGCTGTCGGCCTCAGGCAGACGCCGCCCTTTTATCCTCTCCTGCAGGCCCAGGTGTGCCACTCACGCAGGCACACACCCTGCTCCAGGTGCCCGTCAGCCCGCGTGCCCGAGCCCACGCCCCCAGCGCCTCCTGCATCAACACCCCCGAGGCCGCAGGTGATGGTGCAAAAAGCCTGATGACTTCATTTCCCCACCTGCCCCTGGGGTGCCCAGCAGGGTCCGGAGCCGACCAGGTCATCAGAGGCCGAGCTCTCGGCGTCCCCCAGACCGCAGCAGACTCATGAACAGACTCCAGAAATCCCGAGTGCTTGTGCATTTACCTTCGTCTCAAGAATCCCTCCTTCAGAGACGAACAGTTTTACTTGCTCTCATCAGTGAGGGAGCCTGAGGCCCAGCAGGGCCGTGTGGACGTGAGGGCTGAGGGTCAGCACCAGGCCGGACCTGGCCGCGGTTGGACGCAGGGCTTGGCGTGAGTGCTGGTGTTTCTGGACACTCTGGAAGGTTCGTGGGAGCCCGAGTGATACTATTAGTCTTGGGGACAGGCCCGAGGCCGTCCGTCTGCACCGCTGGGGCTACTGCAGGAAGGCCCGGAGGAAGTCGTTGTAGGAGATGCGGGAGGAGAGCGTCTTGTCGTAGTACTCCAGGATGTGGAAGAACTCCTCCTCGGACAGGTTGATGCTGTACTGCCTCAGCACCTGGGGGCGGGGGGTGTCAGGCCCGGCCGCTGCCCCGCCCGGCCGCCCGCCTCCCCTCTGCCCGGAGACAGCGGGGGCTTCTTCGCTGGGGTCTTCACTTGACCCCAAAGCAGAGCCCAGCTTGAAGAGTCCCTGTGGGGCGCAGGGCAGAGCTGGCAGCGTTGCCCCAGGCAGGCTGAGCCTGGCGGGGTGGGGGTGGGGGGCTCCCTGCAGGCCCACTCTTGAGCCCGCCCAGCTGGCCACCCGCCTCCCCACCCCCACCTGCAGGGGGTCTGCCTGGCTGATTAGAGGTTTTCCAGCCCTCTACCCCCCAGCCTTCGCTGTGTTCGGGTCACGGCCCGCCTCTTTGGACGCCCCGGCTGAGGTTCCTCCTGCGTGTGATGGGGGTTCTTAACTGGAGGTCTCGGGCCCCACGCTCCCGCCTCAGTGGTGGGGGTGCTGAGGGGTGGGGCGGCCCCTGTTGGGCAGGGGCCCGACTGGGGTGAGGGAGTTGGTCAGGCTTTTGCGCCACTGGCCCCTGGGCCGTCCCCTGCGGCCTGGATCGTGTTAGCGCAGAGGGCGCGGGGCTGACTGTGGACGCCTGAGCGTGGGCGTGCGAGCAAGTGTGACCTGCGCCGGAGCAGGGGCTAAAGGGCAGGCCCCCGGCCTGGGGGTGCAGACCCAGACACATCCCCAGGGCAGCTCTAAGTCCCCCGAGGCGGCCTGTCTCTCTCCTCTGGGGGAGACGCACCCAAGAGCCTCAGGTGGCAGGAAGCTCCCCTCAGGGGGTGGCCCAAGAACCCTTTCCGGCCCTGGGGCCCTCTGTGGGGCCAGTCCCAGCGCCCAGGAGGCCGCCGCTGGGCTCCGGGTTGGCTAGAACGACCCGGGCACTGTCTGGGGGTGCGGTCTGAGGCAAGGGACAAGTGGACACAGCCCTGGACGACTCGGGGGTCACAGAGGGGGGCCGGGGGCAGCCAGTCTCACCCTGGGCTGCAGGGGCTGCCCAGGCTGCGCTTACCCTCCTGAAGTCCGCCACACTCAGAAGCCCGGTGCTGCCCTGGTCGCAGCTCTTGAAGGAGCGCCGCATCGGCCGCCAGCAGTGCAGGATCCGGGGCTGGATCCGCAGCAGAGCGGAGTAAAAGGAAGATGTCTCGGCGCCGGCTTCCTTCTGGGGGAAGAGCAAGACCAAACCGAGAGGGGCTGGGAGAGGAATCTGGGTGTGAAGGCCGATGCGGACAGGGGGCCGGGCGGGGCTCCGGCGGTGAGCTCCCCTCTGGCCTCATCCCCTTCTGCTCCTCACCCTCACCCACGCCCCTCCGGTCCCAGAACCCCAGATTCGAGCCTGTCAGCAGAGCCCACGTGAAGAGGCGCCATCGCCACCCCACTCTGCACCATGAGTGTGGGGGGCTGTTTAAAACCCCAGCCCGTGAGGGCCTGGCTCCCTGGCCCCCTCCCCGACCTGGTCACTCCCTGTTTCATGGCCGGGGACACAGAGACCCCGGGAGGCAAGTGGCAGGACCAGTGCTCCCACCCCCACCCCCCGACTCCAATGGACTCCAGCATGTCCCGCGACCCCACCTCCGGGGAAGCCCCCCCTGAACTGGAGAGGGCCAGGGGATGGTGGGCAATTTCAAAATGGAGGAAGAACGCCACTTTAGCCCGGGTCGCCTCGAGGGTTGTTATAATGCACAGATAACCCTCAAGGCTGTGGCTGTTTGTGGCAAGTAGCATGCACGGAGGCGACCGCGTAGGTGCCCTTGGACTGGAGGTGGCTCACGCGAGTGCGCGCGCAGCAGTGTCTGAACACGCAGGGGAGAGGGGTGCAGGCGTGGCCCCGACACACACTGGGGGAGCTCAAACATGGCACCCCGTAAGGCAGGTCAGCACAGCCAAATGCTTCCATGTTCCCGACATTTAGCACCTGGGGCCTCGCCTTGGGCAACCTGGGAAAACCAGCTCCCTCCCGGGGGGTCTCTGCTGCGGAAGGTGGCTGTGAAACCCCCCCAGAGCGACAGGCCTGGCTGTGCTGCATCTCCTGATAAGCCCCCGTCCCGGCGAAGGCTCCTGCTACAGGCAGGACGGCTGGCACCCCCAGCAGCGCCTACTCTCAGGCCAAGGCGACGGCGCTGGTGGCTGCACAAGGCGGCCGCACGCGTGGGCGAGGCCGAGCGCAGACGCAGCTGCTCCGTGCTGGGGGCCCCACGTGAGAGTCTGCAGCGTCTCGGGCTGGGCAGGGTCACCACCAGCTGCAGCAATGCAGGGAATTTTGGAGCCCTTGGCCTCATTTTCACAGGTTTTAATGGTGCAGGGGAAACCAGCCAGCAGGAGACAGCACTGCGAGCCCCTTCCCCAGGGTGACACCCCCCTTTTCTCTCCTCCCTCCTGGGTTCAGGTGTGCACACGTGCACATGCACACACACCCAGCTCAGGTGTCCACAGTCAGGCGTGCGTGCCCACGCCCACACACCCTCCACGTGAACAAGATCACAGCCACAGGTGACGGCCGCTGAGGCCGGTGGCGGAGATGCCCCACCCACTTCATTTACCTACAGTGGGCGGAGCCTGCCTGCTGGCAATGTCGGGGGTCTGGGACGACCCCCAAGGCGCCCATGGAAGAAATAGCCCCTCGGCCTCTCCACAGGCGCGAACCCGAGCTCCCACGGGTGGTGAGGCCTTGGCAACGTGCAGAGACGCGGCTGGCGGGGGGCGGTACGAGTTGCCCCCAGGAGATGGCCAGGCTGGAGGGCAGCCTCTGGCCCCAGGCCGGGCAGGGTGCAGGGCGGGCAGTTCTGAGCCTCGGCCTGCTTGAGTCTGGGTGAATGAGCAGAGGGGAGGCCGGAGCCAGGAGGGAGGCGGAGGGGACCCCATGGCTGGGCCTGCCTGGCTGTCCCCAGGACAGCTCCCCGTGGCCTCTCGAGGGTGGGAGGGTCTGGAAGTGGGGAGACCTCTGAGCGGGGGAGGGCTCACAGGGGTCATTCACCCCCTGGGCCACTCTCAGGTCGTCAGGAGTCAGTGGGCCTCCCCTTCTTTTACAGGAGGGGAGACTGAGGCCCAGGAGGCGGGAGCAGAGCAGCAGAGGCCTGTGGCCTCCAGGCCCCCCCGTGCTCCGGCCCAGCTTCTCCCACCACAGACGGCCGGGCTGCACTGATGCTTGGTGTCCACCCCTAACTGCCTCCACCCTGGGCCGCGCCTTGCTTGTTCCAACTAGAATTTACCCTAAAATGGTTCCGATTTCACACACAATTATCATTTCAAGGGTGAGGAAACTGCGTGGAACAGACTGTCTGCGGGCTCTGTCCAGGCGGGGCCTGGCGTGGGGGGGCCTGTGACTACCCCTCTGCCCGAGTCACAGGTGGGGGATCGGCTGTTCGCCCCGACATGACAGCCCCAGTGCTCTTATGCAACTACCCATGACTCACTGCCTCGCCACGGACAGCGGTGTGAGCAGGAGAAACCTCTGGTGCTTTGTTTTTTGGAAAGAACCAGGGAAAGCAAAGCAGGCCTAGGAGAGGGTGGGCGATGTCACGCATCCCGGGTGCAGCTCATGCAAACAAGGAGGGTCCCCCACTTCCCACCTGATCCCCAGAAGAAAGGTGCTGACCCGTCTCTGCTGGCTCCGCCACCCCAGGGCGTCTAGGACTCAGGACCAGGCTGCGGGTCCCCAGCCTGGAGCCACCAGAACCTTTGGGGCCCAGAAGGAGAGGAACGAGATCTTTGCATTGTTTCCGAGAGCAAATTTATGCTCCCAGCGCCGCCTTTCTGCCAGCCCTGGCTGCCGGGTGCACGGCCCCACCCCAGCGCCAGGCCGCCGCGTCCGGAGGGCCTGTCCCCCCAGCGCGGCCTGCACTGCCCTGCCCCCTACGGGCCACAGGTGCGCATGCACGGAGGCGAGCCATGCACGACACGCGTGCCCACGCCACACCCAGGGCCCCCATGTGGACACACAGGCACACAATCCTGATGGCCACGTGCCTTGGGCACACGCACATGTCCCCCATGTGGCCCAGGTATCTCGTGTGTCAGCACAATCACACATGTGTGTACACGCGCCAGGCACTCGTATGGCACCATGGTGGCACACGCTTCTCACACGGGTATGGACAGTGTGACATTCACACCCTGGGGACACAATCACATGGCTCAACAGACACGCGGATGCGACACACAGGCACACACAGCACCCAGACACGCAGGCTGCACCGCACACGAGTGCGACAGCAGGTCGCGTGTGACACAACGCGTGTGGACGTCACGCACGTGGACGTGCGCACACCACCAACACAGACAGGATCTGAGGGGGGCCCGGGGTGGCCGTGAGGCCGGGGCGTCGGTGGGCGGCCCCTCCAGCATCTCCGCCCCAGGTGCCCCCGTCTGCGAGGAGTGGGGGAAACGGAGCGGCCCCCTGAGCCCGGCCCGCGTGAGGGCAGCGCGTACCATCTTGTGGGCGTTCTGGATCTTCAGCCGCTGCATGAGCGAGGTCTCCTTCGCCTTCAGCAGGAGCACGCAGCTCTGGAGGAAGTCGCAGTAGGCGAACTGCCCGTTGCCCCGCAGGTCGTACTTCACCGCCAGCTGCTGGGCCTCCTCTGTGCTGATGTCCAGGTTGAATTTTGCCACAAGCGCTGGAGACAAAGGGTGGCAAGTCACTCACTCGCTCACGCACTCACGCATCGCCCACAGAGACACTGTCCCTGTCCCGGGCCCTGCCCGCGTCCTGCCCCACAGGCTCATGGGAGGCCGCTGGATGGGGAGGACACAGGCCCGCCCGAAGACCGCGAGGTCGTGGTCACGCCTGCCGTCCCGTTGTGTGGTCTTGCGTCGCTGTGACCCAACAGCAGGCAGCGAGGGGGCAGAGGCGAGGGGTGTTGGGGTGTCCCAGTGAAGCAGAGGCTGGGGCAAGCAGAGCCCCATTTGAGGTGCGGGAGGTGCTGGGCATGGCCTGGCGGGCTGGACGGCCGGCTGGGACTCAGACCTGGTGCTCGGGCCAACTGTTTGTCAACTGGGTTTCAGAGGAGACACACCCTGAGGAGCCCGTTTGGCTGCTAATCTCCCAAACTAATCTCCCAGTTTGCGTTTTTCCTCCAGGGACGACCAAGATGCATCATGCGTGGCGCACACGTTGCAGTTAAGAGGCAGCAGCGTGAGAGCTCAGGACTGTGGGGTCAGGAGCCTGGGGGTGCCCGGCAGGGGGGTCCTGCCTCCACGGGGCTGGCACGTGCCAGCCTCCCAAAGCCGACACTACTCCCAGCTCGGTCCTTTCACCTGTTGCAGACCCAGCTGCTCTTGGGGTGATGCGGCATTCCCGAAAGACTTAGGTCGGGTGTGACTTTAGTTTAAGTTGGACAAACTGAGACGCTGACTTCGGGAAAGCAACACCACGTCGAGGGACAGAATGCTGCGTGACTGGCGGAGGTTAATGAGGAAACCAAAGAAGCCAAAATGATGCTGCACACAAACGAGGTCTTCCAACCCAGCTGCGCCCCGCCCCCCAAGCTGCTTTGGGGTCGCAAACAGGCGTCTCTGTCCTCGCCGGGTATGGTGGTGGAGCCCACTGGGGCAGAGCCGGTGGGGGCCTCTCGGACTAAGGGGCTGCCCAGGAAATGCCTTGGCGTTACGCTTCGCAGAGAGCCACAGCAGGGGTGGAAACGGGACAATTTTGGAAAATCTATCAGCAAGTTTGGACAGTGGTGAATTTTATATGCACTGCGGAAGTCAGACAAACCAATGAAAATAATGAATTGATCGCTAATGTGAATTCATGGTTAAACCGAGAAAAACATCAATTAAGTAATGACCCCCTCACACAGAAGGTTCACACAGCTCAAAACCCAAAGAAGGAACTCAAAAGCAAGTGGGACTCAAGTGTGCCTTGAAATCTTCATCAGTGATTTGCTTGGCAAAAACGTGTCACTAAATCAACGTAATGATATCCAGTGGTTGCTGATTTCATCCTTCTTATATTTGATTATAATTGTAATTATGTAATAATTATTATATGATAATTATATAATATTATAATATTAAATATTATATAATCATTATATATTATAATTATATAATTATAATTATTTTACTTGGGTGGGCCCCGTGCACTTCAGGAGTTTCTACCTGTTATGTCTGTACATTTTAAAACCACGGTCAAGAGAAAGGTAATTCATACTCAGCCGGAAGTTCCCAGGAAAATCATTTCCGCCAAGGAGCGAGCTCAGCTCTGGTCCGGGCGGATGGCAGAGTGGAATGCTGCAGAGACTAAGCAGCATTTGCGGACAGTAAACCCAACCGGTTTAATTTGGAAGGAGTGTCCAAGCGACGCAGGGCGGATGCTGAGGGGCGTGGGGGCCCCCGGGGCTGTGTGGGGGCTGGTCTGCTGTCCCTCGTCCCCTGCCTCCCAGCCGTCTCCCGCTGTCAGAGCCTCCAACATTTATAGTCACACCGGGGTTCAGAGTCCACCCCAGGCTCTGGCTTGGTGGGGCGCCAGCCCGGCCCGGTGTCAGGGACCCCAGTCCCTCCACCCTGAGGCTTGCCGGGGTCCTGCTTTATGCCTCCACTGTGGGGACACTGCTTTTGAGGAGCGGGACTGGCACGAACCCAGGAACTCAGCCGTGGCGATGGTGCCCTGCTTGTTGGGGTCCTTCTCCTTGCACTCCCGCAGGAAGCCTCGCCAGCAGCCCTGCACCTTCTTCCGGAGCTTGTTCTCGATGGGCTCACAGTTCTTCAGGGGCAGGGCCCCTGGGGCCACGCTGGCACTGGACAGCGTCTGCAGGTGAGAGAGGGACCGCAGGGAGGTCAGAAATGGAAGGCACCGTGCCAACTTGCAGCTGTGACTCGGGCGGCCTCAGGCCTGGGATGCCAAAGGCCGTATCACCCCAGAAATAAAGGTAAAACAAACAGGAATAACCAGTCATTTAACCACTAATTTTAATTTCCGCCGGCGGGTTATATTTGTGCCAAGTCATGGTAGCCAAAATAGTTTTGGCAAGAAATACAGAGCCAAGACCCGAATATGGGGAGATGCTATTTAAAAATGTAAATATATCACTGCTGTGTGTGTGTGTGTGTGGTGACAATGACATTTTTCACCAAAGGATGAATCCAATCAAAGAAAGGGGCTTGCGGGACACCAGGCCAGTAGCGCTGCCGACAGCTGAGGTTAGGGGAGTGCGTGGGCGCAGAACCCAACTGGCCTTCATTTATGCATTTCCCATTTAAAGTCGGGGTGACTCTAACCTGTCCCGTGTTCATGACAAATGCAGCCTCTACTCGGTTATCTGCTGTTTTAGAATCTCAGTGAATTCCCCAACCTGCTCCCCAGTCCTGTGCCATCTTGGCGACACCCTTCGTGAGGTTGCCCAGGCCCAGCCCGTGTATGTCTCCCTGGACTCCTCGCCCTGTCCACCTCACTTGGAGCCCCTGGGGGCCCCCCAAAGACTTCCCAGCATGTGCCCACGGCCTACCCCCCCACCTCCCCCCGCAGCCCCCATGCCTTTCCTCATGCACCTCCCCTGCCCCACAGGGTCCTCTCTGCGCCCCACCCCAGGCTCCCGTGCCCGCTTCCACGACCTGTGCCTGCGGGGATGCGAACCCTGGTGGGCGCCCCCGTGGCTGGGACTTACCCTGGGAGGGCTCCGCGGCTTCGGCCCGGCCCTCGGGGCTCCGGTGGGCGTCGAGACTGCAGACCCGTCTTCCTCCGCGACCTCGGGGACGCCGCTCCCCCTCTGGGCCTGGGCTGAGTCACCCGTGGCCAAAGGAGACACTGCCTTGCCTGGGCCGAACCTGCTCAGGAAGTCCTGGTACCTGAGCCGCCCCTTGGCGTTCACGGGCATCTCGCTCCAGAGCCTGTCAAACTGGCGGAGGGCAGAGGTTGGTCAGGGCAGGCACCGCCTCTCCCAGGCCAGGGTGCCCCCTGTGCACTGAGCTCATCAGTCGGAGAGAATGAAGAAAACGCCCTCCAGCCTCCTCGCGGTGGAAGCTTCCAGAAGGCCGGAGATGCGCAGACGGGAAGGTTATTCATGGCTTCCACAGAACAGTTTTTAATTGAATCGAGCCCTTGGTGAGCAGTTTAAGGCCATTAAATCTTGTGATTAGTCACAGTGACGGAGCCGCAGCACACAAGAATGTTTTCAGAGAGGAGGCAGATCCATCCCGGCCTCCGAGTCCTGGGGAGCCAGCCCGCACCCCCAAGTGGCCCAGCTGCCCCAACCCCAGGGCGGCCGAGGCTCTAGCCTCCGGCCTGCGCCATTTACCTCACCGTGAGGGCCGCAGCCTCCTCCCACAGATGAGAAAGAGGCATCTGGAAAACCGGAGGGAAGCTTATGGGTCCATGGGGGTGGCACCAGGTGTTGGGGCGGCAGGACCGGGCCCCGCAAAGCCTCCACGAGTGCAAGGGGCTGAAACGGCCACCCCTGCTGGCTCCGGGCTCAGCGAGGAGAGTTGACGTCACTTCCAGGTTGGCCTCCACGACCCCTCAGCCTGGTGGCGGCTCCACCTCCAGCACCCCACGGGGTGTGGCTCCCAGGCAGGGGAGGCTCCGTCACCCGCTTCCTACCCTGGCAACACTGGGGTTCCAGAAGCAAATCCAAAAACGCATGTCTAACTGAAATTCCAGAAACGGGGGTGTTGAGGGGTGAGGCAGAGAGGATGCCTCAGGCCCTGGAAAGGAAGAGGCCTCGTTTGGGACAACGGTCTTGAAGGACCTGTTTTTTGCACAAAGGGTGCCCTTCTCCACCTCCCCGCATTGTGGGCAACCACCTCTGCAGGGAGCACACCTGCCTGGCCAGCACGCTCCTGAGGTTCCCCAAAGTGCCAACCTTCTTGCCCAGGGGCCGGCACACGGCAGGTGCTCCACACACGCTGCCCTGCGGCTGAGGGCCCTGAGTGGCCCACACGACGCGACCCAGAGTGGAAAGCCCCTGAGAGACCAGGCGACGGCTGTGCGAGCCTGTTCTGCTCCCTTTGCAAGAGGAACGGGGAACGTGTCCCTGGAGAGCAGGGCAGGCTCCTGGCAGCTCTCACACCCCTAAACTAGCCAGACTCGGAGGGCCTGTGGGGAGAGGTGGTGTGTCTAGGATCAACCCAAGGTGGGGCAGCATGCCTAAGGGCGAAGCACAGAGGGGGTCCCCTGCTCCAGCGGAGAGGGGGGAGGGGCAGCTCCTACTGGATCCTGTGATCCAGATGAAGTCAAGCACCCCCAGGCCCCGCCCTCGCCAGCCCGTCCCGAACTAAAGGGGCCCCGGGATGAAGGCAGAAGAAAAAGCAGCAGCACACCAGGGGGGCAGGGGGCGAGGGGGGCCAGGAAATCCTGCTTGGCTGGGTTCTGACACTTGCTCCCCAACTCTGGGGGGGTCTGGAGCAGCTGCACATGTGGGAAGCACACTCCCTGCACCCCCACATTCCGGAGCTGCCGCACCACCAGCCCTGACTGCCCGCCCCAACTTTTAGGTGACAGAGAAAAGTGCTTGTGTTTTGCTTGAGTCTCGTCTCCCTGCCACGGCCTCTCGGCCTTTTATTCACTTTCCCTCCGTGGTCACAAACAAGCTGGAGTTGAATGTCAGTCATGGGACAGGGTGGCGGTGAGGAGGAAAGTCCGCCCCGCACTTAGTTCAAGTAATGAAGTTTTACACTTTTCTGATTAATATTGGGAAGGGTCCTATGAAAAGAGTAAAGAGCAGCAGATCAAACTGCAGCTTCAGGCACCGAGAGGTCTTATCCCCCAACGCTCGATGGCTACACCTCGCCCCAGGCCTTCTGGGGGGGCTGGTCCTTGGGTGCCCCAGGCCGGCAGGGGTCCTCCCGTGACCTGGAGTCTGGGGGGTTCTGAGTTCACGTCGGCTTCACCAAAGACGCAGGAGCTGGAGCCCCACGAAGCTGCAGTGCCTTCAGCTCTCGGAGAGGCAAACCTTAGTCATCAGCGAAGAAAACCATCCTCCATCCACGCGAGGCCCAAGCCTAGATTGTGCCAAGTCCCGAAAGCACAGGAGGAAGTGAGAGCACCATGGCACACGTGGGCAGAAGCCACGGCAGGCTCGGACGGCGGGCAGCAGCCAGAACACAAGATATGAGCTGGCGAACATGGGTATAAAATAGGGAGGGAAGTGGACTGTGGTGGTAAGAAACGAGCAAGGAGCAAGATGCGAAACTGTCAAAACAGATTTGAAATGCAAGAAAAACAGACTTCCTTGAAAAGAAAGATAATAACCATCGAAAGATAGGACGCGGTGAGGCTTGCACGGTGGGCTAGGTACAGCTGAGGAGGGAAGAAGGTTGGGGACAGGTGGGACAGGCGCCAAGGCCACGTCACATCAGCTGGGCATGTCCAGCAGAAACCCGGGCGAAGGCCTCCCTGGTGGCGCAGCAGTTGAGCGCTGCGCTGTGGAGCTGTCGGCAGCACACGATGCGGGTTCAACGCCCAGCCGGGGAGAGTTCCACATGGTGCGGCAGACCTCTCCTGCCTCGCCCGCTGCTCCCCTCAGCACTGTATTTCTGATCTGCCTGGTCTGCTCCCCACTCTGTCTCTGGTGAA
Source organism: Scalopus aquaticus (assembly GCA_004024925.1). NCBI lineage: Eukaryota > Metazoa > Chordata > Mammalia > Eulipotyphla > Talpidae > Scalopus > Scalopus aquaticus. The sequence goes on from PVIJ01019263.1 coordinate 23,939, forward strand.
CCCTCTCGCCGCCCCACACCTCTGGCCTGTACCCCAGCTTGTATAAATAAATCTTTGGGAAAAAAAAAAAAAAAAAAAACCC
>PVIJ01019264.1:0-10568 GCA_004024925.1 Scalopus aquaticus
GGGATCATGATAAGTGAAATAAGCCAGAAAGAAAGAGAAAAATATCGAATGGTTTCACTTATAACAGGAATATAGGGGAGCCAAATAAGAAAGCAACATTCAGCAGGGAAGGAGGGGAGGGGGAGGGCTCAAAAGGGGGGAGGAGGGGAGCATGGAGGACTATGGTGATGGCTCCCCGGGTGAACAGGTGGTGGGTAACTTATGGGGAATACATAATAATGTAAAAGATACGAATAACAAAAATAAATATCTATTATATTAAAAAAAACATGCAAAAACAATTTAAAGTTCAAATTTATCTTATATTTGATATCTATTCTTTTATCAAAATAATTAAATTTTGAACATTCAGAAAATGTGGCATAAAGGAAAAAACAACCTTAATTTAACCAACTCTAGATCCCACTTTGAACTTCTGGTCTTTCTGTATGCATGCATACATACACATATATAATTACATATATGTGTTAAATATGTTCAATCTATGTAGAAGAAATTGAGAAAGCAATTGAGAAGAAATTGATAAGGTGGTTATAGACATGGCAAAGCAAATTGAAAAGGAGACAAATATAGCTAGAGATGTCCTTATAATGATGACGCAGATATCAACCACTTTAATTAAAAAAAAGTGCTAAATTTAACAAGGTAGAAGGACTATAGGAAAATAGGTAGCTGAAATTAAATAAAACTTGGAAAGAGGAACAGCTGTTTGATATCCTTCAGGAACTATTTTGATTCTCAAATTGTACCCTTAAATCAGGACTCTGTCTTGCCTTTTATAATTTGTAAACAAGTGTTCTATAAATGTTTATGTATTTTCATGCAAATATTTATTCACTTATTTTAGGAAAATGTGTCTTGTATTTCTATGTTTAAAGTTTGAACCCTGCTGGATTTAAAATTCTTATCTACAAGTATGAAAAAAAAATTGTAGGTGCACTCAACTTTTTCCTACAGTGGATTGGAGGACTGTATACATTTGTATAAAGAAGAAAGTTTTATCTCTCAAGTGTCTTGTTTTATCTCTCAAGTATCTTTTGTATAGATTTTTGTTTCTTATAGCGAGTCTGGAAACAGGCATTTTTTATCCTTTCCCACTACCTGTGCTTCTCAGGATGGGAATTCTGTCCATCTTTCCTCTAACACCTAACATCATGCCTTGTATATGTAGCAGGCACTCCTCACATCAAATGTGAATTTATTAACAGTCCTTGAGACAGGTGTTTTACTCTGTTAAAGGCATCCCTAAAGTGAACAAGAGGCCAGCTTTGCTATACTAAGTAGTAAGATACTGTTCTAGCTCCATCCATGCTGTGACAAATGGCATGAGTTTATCATTTGTTTATTGCTGAGTAGTTTTTCACTGTGTATATATAACACATCTTCTTGATCCACTCCTCTGTTCTGGGGCATTTGGATTGTTTCCATATCTTGGCAACTGTGAATAGGGCTGCAATAAACATAGGAGTGCAGGTTTCCTTTTGAATTAGTGTTTTTGTGTCCTTTGCTAGGAGTGGATTGGCTGGGTCATGCTAAGTAAAGTAAGTCAGAAGGAAAAAGATAAAAGTCAGGTGGTTTCACTTTATGTGGAATACAGATACACAGAATAAAGGGTCAGGAAAAAGACAAACCTTGCAAACTGACAATAAATGTGAGGCATACAGCAGGGGAGAAGGGAGAGGGTCAAAACGGGAAGGAAGAGCGCAGGGACTATGATGATGGATCACGGATGCTATGGTGGTAGGAGAACTACAGGAACTACACAAAATGCTGTACAGGGGACAAATCAAATCAAATACACAAATGAATAATGATATAAGAAAATAAATAATTTTTTAAAGTGAACTTTATTAAATCCAAATAAAATATTCCCAAAAAAAAGGAATATACTATTCTGTATGATCCCAATTAGGTGTGAGAAATTCATGGTTTGCTTTTACTCTTTTTATAGACTTGGGTACTAAAAATAAGCTGCTCATCCCAGTCGCTACTGCTAAGCAGATGAATTGCTGAACTTAGGACAGCCATGAATTCTCTGAAAGCTTTTTTTTAAAAAAGGAGATTATTGAAATACTTTATCAAACACATTTCATGGGTAGATTTAATCAGCTGTTTAGTTACGTTTGAATAGCACAATTTCAACTTTAGCTCTTCTAATTTTGAAACAGATAACTATATTCCATATTTAAGTGGTAAGAAGGAAATGATAGCAGAAAGCAGTTTGCTGAATTTCCAAAATAAAGAGGTTTCTTTTCTAAATCATGAATATACAAAGTTGTTGCCTGCAAACTAATGTGACAATATAGTTAAATTAAATGCGATTTTATAAAATTTCTCTTATAGAGAAATAAATCCAAAGAAAATTGATACACATAACATAAACAGTGATCTCTTGTTAGGAAATATTTTCCCATAGACATTTTATTATTAATAAATGCTTTGTATATAAAGTATTTTCAAAAAATAATTTTTTACAATAGAATGAAATTTATGTGGGTGACACATGGAAACTTTACATGAATTTATAACATGGTTTTTAAAACTTGAAAAGATTTAATAAATGTAAATAATAATGTACCCTAACTTCACATTTTGCCTTCAGGCAAAGGATGGTGTCTCCTCTGATATGATTGTCTCCTCAGAGTTTTCTGTTAATGGGGGACCTACTTAAATCTTTTGATAGGCCAAGATGGTTCTGTAAAATGTGTGGATAACTCTTCATATACTACAACTTGTTTTATTCAGACTATGGCATATTTCTAGCATCAAATAAACAGCCAACCCAGACACATGTGCTATAAGGAATGGAGAGCCTCTCCATCACCCCGATCCCTTACAGAGTAAAGAGATTCTTCTTTCTCTTCTCTTGCCCATTCCCTTCCATAGGATTTCATTGCATTGCAGGAAGAATTAACCTTCCAAGTATGATCAGAGTCTATCAGTTGTCTTTCCTTACAATTGATTATGGGTTGGTTAGTAGGCAGATATTTAATACCAAATGTGACACTGAAATCCTGTTACAAAAGAAGCTGCCCATAAATCTAGTTCTTCATATATTGGAAATAGCAATTTAACTGAATCCTAGAAAAGCTGAAAATTGGATAAACATAATTTGAAGTTCCTTGAGTAACTTGGTATCAAAGCACTTAGCAGGTTTAAATTAAAATAATTTCATGCAATATGTATTGCAACTTTTTATAACAACTACAAGGCATGAAAATATAGTTTGTGCTTTTTGTAAGGGGATAGAATCCGTTTGTGGTTTTCTCTTTTTTAAAGCAGCCCTTTAAAAATGTGATAAAATAGACACATTCTGCTATTAATCCCCAAGTTCCTTTTCCCGTTAGACATCAGGTCTGTTGATCACTGCTCATGAGACCTTGTCAGCCCCACGTGTCTTTAAAATTGCCAATTAACAGTCCTGCTCCAGTGCGGCTGGCTACCACCATAAAGGAAGGACGTGGTTTAAAAACAGACAACTCCTTTCTTCCCTGACTGGGCTAAAAACTTCCAGTGGGTCTATATGAAACAAATGATGGATTTGAGGTTGTTTAAATCACTCTAAACTGAGGACCATCACCGCAGCTTTTACTGTGTGCTTCAGTGCTTCTCCTCTGAGTATAAGCACCCTGGAGACCGGAGGCCTTGTTTTGCTTCACACAGTGTAAACTGCTTTGAGACTCTCTGACATCATTAAGGCAAATTTTAGCCCAGGCATTTTGTTCAGACCTAAACGCTGAATGACACTTGCCTGACTGATTAAGAGGGAAGTATAGTATCTGGAAACTGTGTCCCATTAAATGTTTGACTTTCCATGTACCGAACTCAGTGGCTTTGGTCTGCATTATACCATTGACAAAGCTTTTGGGAAAATGTCAGCATTAGTTTCAACTCGAGAGCTTATAATTTGTCAGAAATTCATGGTTTACTTATTTTCATGAAAATTATCTTATTTTTGTCCTATCAAAGTGGATGGGCATTATTATTTCATTAGTGAAAAAACTAAAGCTCAGAAAGGCTTTAAAAAATTAGTGTAGTATTCTATATTATTTTTACATATTACGACATTTTCCTTAGTAATATCAGCATATTCTTATATAATTAAATATTCTCCCCCCCAGTTTTAAATAGTTGTATACCTTTTCTCCAGTATAGATGTGACATAGTTGCATTAAACAATAATCTGCTGTTAGATTGATGAATTTAGATCCTGTATTGCCAAAGATGTTGGGAAACCTCTCTCCCACCCATTTTTCCTTATGGGAGTATGAATTTGATAATATGTCTACTCTTTGAGCAAATGACTCTATTTTTAGAGTCATTAGAAATAATAACACATGTTACAGCAGCATCGTTTATGTTTGCAGAATCATTGGGAAAAACGTACATTCATAAATGACAAATTAGTGAGATCACTGTACAGTCATGCAATGGAATACTGTAAAGCCATGAAAAAATCAGATATGCTCTCATGGAAGATTTTCCAAAATAAGTTTTGAGTAAAAACATCACATTTCAGAATAATATTAACTCATTTATTAAATATGTGAGTATAGACTTATACATGCATAAAACATTACTGGAGTAATATAGACTAGACCATAAGAACTGATCTTTTGAAAGGTTATTGAGTGGATATTTGTATATACTGGGTAAATAATTGGAGGGAACTTTGTGTTTCATACATTGCTGACCTTCCTTTAGTAAGTGAAATTAATATAAATCATACATTATAAATTATATTAATCATATAATTAATATAGGTAAATATATTAAACATTAACTTTAGCATTACATTTATTTAATATTTTTTAAATTAGAAAATTTTTCAAAGTTTCCTGTGGGAAAAAATAAATAGCGTCACAGCTTAATGTGGGCCACCCTGTTTAGGCCAGATGTTAGGTGCTTTGTGCGCTCCTATTCTACTGCTGGCTCTTTGCTCGGTGGAGTGACCTTTATTCAGGGGTCTTCCCTGCTCTCTCAAGCACCCTCTCTCCCAATACCGTGAGCAGGCCAAAATGGGTTCCTCCCAAACCCTCCCATCTAGCGCAGTCTGCTCTGCCTTTCCAAAAAGAGGACTATTTATATGATTTTTTTCCCATCAAATTTTCTTGACAGACCAGGCTGCGCCGTTAGTGTGACAAGTTGCATAGAAGGACTGTGCCCCGTTCTTTCAGACTTCAGTCTGGACCTGTCTGCCCAAAAGATGTCTCTTGAAATTGGTGGTATTGCAGTGTTTCATTCCCAGTGCTGATTTGTGCTTTATTCCTATTTTTACATTTTCTTAATTGTTCTGGTCTGGATTAGAAAAGGGAGTGTTGTCTGTCTCTAGTCACATCTCTACCTTTACTTAGAACTCCCAGAGCCACATAGCAGTGAAATCAGAGCTGGGGGGATGTAGCAGGCAGGGGCAGTAGCACAAGCAAAGACACAGGGGGTTACAGAGAACAGGGTACATTGAAGAAACTACAGGTAATTAGGCATATTCAAGAATACAAAATACCTGCCCTTCATTCATGATTATACCTCCATCTAATATACAAACACAGATATCTCATACAACCTACTTTCGTCTATGATAGGCAACACAGACTGTGGAGGTGACCTCACAGTCCCTCTCAACATGCTTCTCCAGCAGCCAACATCTGTGAGAAATGGTATTTGAAAGGAAATTTATTTTGCAACTCAGGGTCAAAGTCTTCCCAGGTAGAGTCAGTCACTGTCTTTGTATTTTGACACCATTTATTGTAGTCATGGCAATACCATCCTGACAATATCCAATCAATGTTATTAAATCTAATTTATTTAATAAGAAAATACTTTCACTTATCTTGGTTGGCAGGCAAATGGCTCTCCAAGGAAAAAAGATTGCTGAGACTCAGGAAAAGAATATCGCTATGTGGTTAAAAAAGAAGTTCAGGGTTGAAAGGTTCATTGCAATTTATGAGGGAGAGATAGAGCTACTTTTTTTCTGCCGATATAGAGTTTAATCTTATGATTGTTTTCCACATTTTCTATTGGATTGGAACTTTTTAAACCTTAATGCATTTATTCTCAATTTTTTAAAAGATTTTTAAAATTTATTTTATACATGGAAGAACTGGGGTGTAGGCCAGAAAAGAAGTGCATGGGTGAGAGGATTCACCAGAGACAAGAGTGTGGAGTAGAATAGGTATATCTACTGAAATACACTGCTGAGGGGAGCAGCAGGCAAGACAGGAGAGGTCTGCTGTGCCACGTGGGTTAGCTCCCTGGCCAGGCATGAAACACAGACATAGAGGTGATAGCACTGAGACTTAACCCTTAGGCCACCAGGGAGGCCCCTTATTCTCAATGTTCATCTACTAACATGATCAGCTTTGACAAATGAAATGGAATTTAGGGTATTTAAAATAGGTGTTTCATAATGAGGCACATCTGAACATTACATAGTGGTAAAATGCGATGTTACTTCAATAAAAAATAAATAGATGTTTCTGTGTTAATAGTTGAAAACTATAAATGTCGATTTTGTAAAGGTATTTTTATGTCCAAAGCAATTAAGGTGCATTTCTATGTTTGATACACCCCCTTTGCTCTTAAAAGAATAAACTCTTGGAGGAAGTGACAGCCTAAAAAGCAGCTGAAATTATGGATTCGATTTAACGTTTTGTATCCTTCAGCACTACTTCACATTCTCTGTTCTACTGTCAATTAGAAAGACTTTTAATGACCATCATTAAAATGTTAGTTAGGGCCTCTGTGGTAGCGCAGGGGTTAAAGCCTCAGTGCTGTCAAGGAATTGCCAGCCACTGCACCATGAGTTTGATTTGATCTCTGGTCTGAGAGCTAACCCACATGACACAGCAGACCTCTCCTGTCTCAACCACTACTCCCCTCATCAGTGTATTTCAGTAGATCTGCCTGTTCTGCTCCCCACTCTGTCTCTGGTGAATCCTGTCACCCACACACTTCCGGCCTACACCCCAGTTCTTGTATGCATAAATAAATCTTTTAAAAAATAAAATGTTCACTTAAATTTAAACTAATTTCTTTGTAATGAAATGACTTAAGCAGCATTCACGTTACTAAAAAGAAAATAATATTTCCTATGTTTTTAAAATTTATTGTCCAAACCAGATAAAATCAGAATAAAAGGGAAAAAAGAATCCTCTCACAATCCATTCTTCCAGCATCTCCATCTGTTTTCATTTTTATCTGTTCTCTTTTAGTTTGTGTCTATGTATAACAGAAACGAATTGTACCATAACAGAAAAATTAGGTTTATTTTTATTATAATAGGAATTACATTTTACTTTTTATGACCAAGTTCCAAATCTTTGTAAATATCAGTTTCTTTTCTGGTGTCATGTTTCTCCATACTGAGATTTCATGGATTGTCATCCAACTTGTTTTCTAGTGTGTTCTCTCACTGAGTTTACAGGTCACATGATCTCATCACATCTGAAATTAATCCTTCCTTCATTCCATTAAGTTAAAGGCAAGAGGGCTCTCAAGTTTTGAATTTGTTGACTTTTTTTAATAACTAGGCGTGGTTGGAACTTCCTCTTAAAACATGCTATAAATACTCTTATAAGCCTAAAGTATTTGATACTGGCTGAAATTCAAATTCCGTAGGCTATCAGCACATGATTCCATCTTAGCTAAGAAAAAAGAGGAAAGAAGTAATAAGATTGTTCCCATTAGATGGCTTGGCTGTGGAACTGGGCTGATGAGTCCCCAAACTCAGGGTGACTTATGAAGAGGACACTTCATTCCTTCTTTTACATCTACAAGAAATATGGGCTGGAAAAGGCCTGAGGCCAAGACAGATGTTTGTTCTTCATTGTATTTTAATAAATAACTTACCATGAAAGCAGGGCAAGATATTTTCTTTTTTTAATGATGGCCTCGATTGTAATTCAGATATTAATTCTTGTTAGATTTGTGTCAAAGAATAACTTGTAAGAGTCCATTTTTAGTATTAGAATCAACATTTACAATTTTTCTATTTTTTTTTTAAGATTTTTTTTTTATTTATACATACAAGCTGGGGTACAGGCCAGAGGCGTGGGGCGGCGAGAGGGTTCACCAGAGACAGAGTGGGGAGCAGAACAGGCAGATTGATGGAAATACACTGCTGAGGGGAGCAGCAGGCGAGGCAGGAGAGGTCTGCTGCACCATGCAGGAATCTCCTGGGCCAACAGCTCCACAGCGCAGCGCTTAAATGATGCACCACCAGGGAGGCCCTATTATCTGGACTTTAAATTTTCCTCATACATGTCAAATTGCCTTTGATTTTTATGAATTAGATTATAGCAGTATCTAAGCTCTGTAAGCTTTTATTATTTGCTAGATACTTTTTTTTTTTTGGTTGGGTACATTTCTAAGGAATTTTTAATTCCTTTCATCCTCCTATGAATTAGGTGTTGTTGCTATGTTATTGTCCCCACGTTTATAATGACATGACTACAAAAAAAAAGTTTAGGTGACTTGCCCTGCTTAAGTGGGGGAGTTAGAACTGAGAATTGTGATACAGCTTTAGCAGTATCACAAGGCAGAGGGGGAGACTTGTTTGCAAGTTGAGAAGTGTGCAGATACTTGTTAGGAAACCACAGCTGCATGAATAGAAAAAGGTGTTGATAGAAAAGTCTCCTCTGTATTACTTTTCAATGTTTCAGAGAGGTATATGAGCTTCAAATACAACGAAGCCATCCTATTTTGCAATCTTGCATCATTTGCTTAAGAACTTCTTGGGAGGGATAGTTTTGTTGAAAGACACGCCTTTGGGAATTTGGGTGGAAACACTTTAAGGCTGAATTTTAACTTCAAATTCCAGATCTTGAATCTTCTATCCTTTAACACAGTAGCACCACCCAGATTCTCTTCCCTCACCTTTCCTTTTAATATAAAGCATCTTACTTTGTATTCTTTCCAACTAATGATTAGGAGACAATTTGCATCTTCATTATCATGCTGTGTCATCTGCTGCTGGTGCTTCAGCAGACCAGCTAGAGCTCAATCCAAAAAGTGCTCCTTAGAATATTTAGTGTAAATTTAAATTACAGGCTCCTAAGCAAATTTCAGAACAGCATAACTGAATGTGAGGAAGAAAAATAATCCACCCTAAGACTTAGAGCAGAATCCACCCGTCTGCTCCCTTGCAAGTTGCTGCTCCTCTTCCTCGGCAACAGCTGGTAGAGAGGAGACTTGCTTTTAATGAAGACTTGGGTTCTTAAATTCAACTGTGTAGACTCCTTCAGCTAAATCCAAGGAACCAATCAAAGCTATATTCCATCTTATCTAATTTGGATTATTTCACTTCCTTAGGCCCTTTAATAGTGGTGAAATAAGTCATCTCTATTTAAGCCAGTGTGGAGTTGGCATGATAAATCCTGTCTTGCTTGCTTAACTTAGTATGGGTGGAAGAAACAAATCCAAGTCTCTTGCTGCTGCATTTGAGTGGTTTGTTTGTGGTTTGGTTTTTTTTATTTTTTTATTTTTTTTTTAAATCTTAACAAATGAAAACATGAAACAAAAAGATTACAAAATTGGGATCATCTTTAATAAACTAAATTCTTCTGAATTATGTGGAAATTAAGCAAGAATCTTAAAAATAACCAATTAGATTCCACTAGTAAGAACAATAACAACACCAGCAAACGCAGGAAAATTCTCTTTTCTGGGAATAAAGATCATTCTAGGAATGGAAAAGTGAAAAAACAATGAGGAAAGTCAGCAGATACAATGATGGAGCTGAGCAATTCACAAGTGCTTCTTGCTTTCTGTTCTACCCTTGAGTTGGCTGCTGCTACGTGTAACTAAAATTGTCTTTACTAATATAAATAATATGAATAGCTAGAAAGTCTTAAAAATGTAATTCATGACATACCTTTTGCAGAAAGAAGTGTATTGGAGACACTCAAATGCTGAGATTTGCTTGCTTTTCAAGGTTGAACAGCAAATGTCCTAATTGGGATGGAAGAGCTGCTGTTCAGCGACAGCGTTCTTCAGGCCAGACAGGCAGGAGGAGGTGAGAGAATTGCTACAAGAAGGAAAAATACTGTCAGGGTAAGAGAAAGTGCATACATCTGTTCTGTTTTTTCACTGTCAACTTTGACTCATGCAGTTGATCACTTATGGACAAGAGAATGCTAGGGCATTTTAGAAGGGCCATGGATGAGAATGGCAGGATATAGATGACCTCCCTACCAGATCTGTTATCCTGAAGCTCTCCCTCATTCCATAAGATGCTCAATGGAAACCAAAAGTTGAGAATGGAAGGAGAGAAAAATTAAGATTTAGATTTTACAATAACTTTTAAAGAAATAATGTAAGCTCTACATGGGTAGAATATAAAAATATATCTTCTCTTGAAGTTGCTTCAATTGGTAAACAGAAGAGAGGCTTGATGGTATGTGTATTTTAGGTAACTGAATATGGTTTAAGGAAAGAAAAAGAATGACTGGATGAGAAATGTGGAATTAGTTTGATTGTGAGGCACATAAGAATATAAGATTTGATGTACCTGTTGGCCATTTGCTTTTCTTCTTTGGAGAAGTGTCTTTTTAGCTCTTCTGCCCATTTTT
>PVIJ01019264.1:10668-24115 GCA_004024925.1 Scalopus aquaticus
CGAAAGGATACATGCACCCGCATGTTTATTGCAGCACTGTTTACAATAGCTAAGGTATGGAAACAACCCAAATGCCCAAAAATAGATGACTGGATCAAGAAGATGTGGTACATATACACAATGGAATACTATTCAGCATTCAAAAAAGACAAACACATGCAATTCGCAGCAACATGGATGGACCTAGAGGGGATCATGAGCAGTGAAATAAGCCAGAAAGAAAGAGAAAAATATTGAATGGTTTCACTTATAACAGGAATATAGGGGAGCCAAATAAGAAAGCAACATTCAGCAGGGAAGGAGGGGAGGGGGAGGGCTCAAAAGGGGGGAGGAGGGGAGCATGGAGGACTATGGTGATGGCTCCCCGGGTGAACAGGTGGTGGGTAACTTATGGGGAATACATAATAATGTAAAAGATACAAATAACAAAAATAAATATCTACTATATTAAAAAAATACATAAGATTTGAGAAAATGAACATGGGAAATGCAGGATATGAGTGTTTAGATTTGTTCAGTTTTAGATACTTTATGTTTTATTTTCTCTTTGCTGCCTTAGAAATAGAAATAAAAAAAACCTCCTAGTTTTAAGATTTAGCCTGGAGGCAAATGGGCCTGTCACAGCTCACTGTGAAAATACAAGAGTGAATAGAGATCTTGTGGAGAGAAGCAGAGTGGCATGGAGGAGCTGAGACAGGGAGGGATTTCCCTAGCCAGGAATGAGATTGCCCTGGGCACAAGGCATAGAAAGGGTTCAGAGCATCCAGGACCTGTGGTTCTCAAAGGGCTGCAAGGTGACTTAAGAAGGCATTATCCTTAGTACCAGACTCCCACATCCTACTCAAGATGTGCAAGCAAAACATTTAAGAGTCCATGTCAGCTTTGATTAATGAGGATGCCCACGGCAACATGACCAAAGGGATATTAGGGAACTTCTTTAGACACCATGAATGCTTCCTGACTTTTGGCATGGGCTCTGGGATGGGATCTGTGATCCTAACAATCAGATAATATTGATCTCTAGTGAGATAGGCTCTAAAGCCGAACTTAGATTGAATTAATGATGATTAAGTAATTTTTCCCCTCTAAGTTTAAAGCTGTGGTTTGAGTTTCTCACCAGTCACATGATTTTACCCAATATTGGCCTCAGTCTAAATATTACCACTGCATTGATTCTTGTTTTCTGTTAATTAATTCAGTTCCACCCTTCTCTATGAAGGGTGAATTTTCTTTCTTTTATAACCCAGTATATGCACCTGCATTTTGTTTCCTTATGTTTTAGGATTTCAGAAATCCTGAAAATAAATAAATACCCTGCACTAACAGAATACCACATTTCCCCAAGTATGTAGAAGTACTCCCTACCCATCATTTCCGTAATTCTGGTTTAAAAGGATTAGGTCTTAATATTTATGAGGAGGGTTTATTTGATAGGGTCAGTCTTCCCTGCATTTCAGCACAAATTTCAAGCATTACTCCTAAATAAACTGAATTTATGTAAGTCAGAATTATACAAACAATTGATCTGATTTTGCATAAATAAAAGCCTGGATTTTAAAGAAAAAAGTTTTTGATTGAGGTAATTCCTGGTTGTGAAATGATAGTAAAGTCCCTTTTTTCTCTTCCTTATGTTAATTCTCAGATAAAAGGTCGAGGAGGTTGTGGAGTAGTAACCTGGTGATAACTCAAGGGTATTGCCTGAGAGAAATTCCTGTAAAGTAGTAGCATCAGAGAGAGAATTTGATTTGATTTGAGTGAGTGCTGCAAAGTGCTGAAAGCTTTGCAAATGAAACACAAATTCCAAGGTGAAAGGCAGTACTGTGGTAGATACATGGCTCTATTTGTAAAATTTGTTGGAAAAAATGTGGGAAATGGAAGAGCAGAAAAATGTCAAATTTGTTTGAAAACTTATCTGATTCCTAGTGAAAAAGGTATTACATGCTCAATGAAGAAAAGGTGGAAACCAGACTGTAAAGAATAAAACAAATCTAGTTTCATACAGAAATTACTACTACAAAAATTTTGGTGTATACAGCAAATATATAATAAATAATATAGTAATATTATAGAAATAGCATAGAAATCCACCAAAAAGTTTATTAAAATTTACTTATTTCTTAAATTTATATGTAAATTCCAGCATATATTCTATCATATATCTAAAAAAATATATGTATGTATGTATATATGTATCCATCTATATGTATATACACTGGGAATATACTGAAGATACTGTTTTGTATCCTGTTCACTTTATACATTGTTTGCGGGTAGTTTTTATCGCGCGCTAACAGGTGGCACGGACCATTTTTGCTAATTTTTTAATATTAAAAAAAAGTATAAATATTAAAAAAGTATAAATATTAAAAAAAATAAACATATTTATACGTTACCCACATTCTACCGCTAGTCTATAAAAAACGTATTAATACGTGTCTCGCGGTCTACTACCAGTCAATGTAAAACGTATAAATACGTTTCCCGCATACAATGTGCTTATAGTAAATTGTTAGCTTTTGCCCATGCCTTTGAAAATTTTCTCTAAACAGTTTGAATGAATGACAGTCCATTTGCAACGCATAGAATAACTCACTTAACCATTTTGCTTTAGGGGGGAATATTTTTTACTGGGAATTTCATTGCACAGACGCCTTAAACATATTTTGATTCTTTCTTTATGCCAGATTCTTATATGTGGTATTACTTGAGGAGACTAAAGATAGGAAATTTCTATGACTCTTTATATGATCAAATTGTTTTCTAAAGTGGTTGTATCAGTTTATGTAAAAATGCCAATTGTATACATTGTGGGTCCCAAATAGTTACTTCTAATGCTCTTTGTAATTTAAATGCTTAAAAAAATTGCAATTGAGTTTCTATTTCTTTTATTATAAGTAAGCTTGAGCATATATTTATTAGTTACATAGTTCCTCTTCTGTAAATGTCTTTTGCTTGCTTTTCTATTGGGAGTTTAATGTTTTTTCCAGCTGTATATGTTGCTGTATATTGAAAATAGCAGTCCTTTGTTGTATCTGTGATATACATTGTGAATTGTATGCGCCTATACTAAGAATATTAACTCATTTTTGTTGAAATCTGCCTTTGTCCATATACACATCCTCCTTTGGAGTTCTTATAATTCTTCAGTGATTTCAGTTCTCCAAGTTAAATCTTATTTCCTTGTAAAAGTCTTCCAAGATCCCTGAAATGAAATGAGGCATCTTCTCTTTCAAGCCACCACCACATGATTTTATTACTCTGTAGTCCTTGCTTCCATTGCTTTAGAAAAAAACTTCCCTCTTTGAAAAGTGCTAATCTGTTTTATTTATTTTAATATCCCTTTCAGTATCACACAATCTTTTGCACAAAACAAATGTCTAATAAATGTTTGTTATATTAAATGAAGTGAAATCAAAACTGTTATAGCTTGAATTTCAAAGACAATAGATTCTTAAACTCTTGCAAATACATGGCATAGATTTGACAAAATCATTTACAATCTAGATGAGGTAAAAATAACTCACTATGGATTCTTCCCTAATAACCCAAGGTTTTTAAGCACGACTGTAGGGATTTATGATTCCATAGTGACTTGGTTGAAGTTAGTCACTCATATAAGCTTTTCCTAAATTATAACCTTGAGCCCATATAATTAAATTACATTGGGAAAAATATATCAGAAAAGCCCCCTGAGTGACACAGTTATGAAAAAGAGAAATGGAAGTGGGACAGATACCCTTAATCACAACCTCTAATGAGATCAAAAATAAGAAAGCAACAACTGAAACAACAAAACATCCAAGAACATAGAGTTAGAATTGCCAGGAGTGATTTTGGATGGTATAATTGTGTTTTATTGATATCCTGGGCTTTTAAGGATACAGCATAGATGATAAATACAACCAATAACTAGGGCAATGCATTGTGTAGCAGCAGACTACTCATCAGGAATGCAGACATAAAAGGCTTTGATGGCTCAATATTGAAATTCAAGCCTTCAACTTTCTTTAAGAAGGAAGAATTGCCTATTTTTAGGAAATTCATCTCACTATAGTTTGAAAAGATTGGCCACAAGTGGCTCCTAAGAGTACTGTTCAAGTGCCAATTAATAGCAGGTTATTGTTTCCTAATTCCTTTGGCTCAGTAAGGATGAAGATTCACCTAGGGTCTGGTGGGCTTACTGTTCCAGGCTGACAAAATCTATCTGCTGAGGCTGGCACCACTGTTTTTGTGAGGGAAATGGTTTCAGAGTAAGCTTATCCTCCAGAACTTGAATGGCAAAAAAGAAGGAAGCCCTTAATGTAAGATGTGCTGGGGTTTTTTTTTTAAGCTTTGAAGTTCAAAGTGTACAATCTGGGTGTGAAACAGAAGAGGACTGGAATAGGCACATAAATTGTTCTGCCAACAAGATGAAAGAGTTCTAATATTGAGTCAGAGAGGTTGGAGAGGAGGAGAGCTAATGCACGACTCTGCCTCTCCAGCCCTCCCTCCTTTCCACTTTCACTCCCTCCCCTCTCCCAAGAGAATTTTTTTTTTTTTTTGATGAAGGATACAGCAGAGAAAATTGAAGATGCTGTCCCCTATTACTTTTGGGTGATTCTTTAATGATAATCTGTTCCAAACGCTCACATTTTACTTTACTTTATTCTAATTACTTACCAAAGTAACCCAGATCACTGGTGGCACATTAGTATTCAAACCTACTATTTCCTAGATGTTCCTGCCATCTAGAACCCTGATTCCCAGTCTCCCCAGAGTTTTTAAATTGTGATCTGAGCATTTCTTTTACAGCCTTGCCTTTTGTCATTTTTTAAACATAGTTAAATTACTTTATTAACATACATATACCAACCATATTATTTCATAGAAGAAAAAACAAGCCATATCAAACAAAACCCACAGGAGGACTCAGAAGAAAAGGGTTTCTTGCTCTGTTTCTCCATCCAGCTCTACAAATGCCACACTGACGACTCACCACTGTTTATCTCATATTTCTTTTGGTCTTTATGTCAAAATACTGATATGTTTATTGCCCAATTTTTCAATTTTAGATGTCACTTAAGGAATTGAAAGAAGAGGATTTAATTCATTCCATCCATCCACCTCTCTTTCTTCCACATTCCCACACAATCCATCACCACCTATTACCACTGACTCTGCCTTTCCTTGCAGAGTGCTGTGTTTGTGACTCACGGGGGCAGACCCACGTGGAGCTTAGTTATAAGCCTTTCTCCTTTGTTGTTTTTTAAAAAATATTTTATTTACAATTTTATCTGGATTATATACTCCTTAATACAACTTTAATGCTATGTGTCTGATGTTTAAAAATACACTGTTCAGTTTTGGTTGTTTTTGAGGTCTAAAATAACTCCAACAGCATATTGTCAGTAGCCTTGGACTTGCTTTCTTTACTCAGTATAATATTTCCAAGAGTAATCAATTGTGTTTCTTTTTTTGAGTGCATTTTAACATCTTCATAATTGTCCATTATGTGAATATACCAGAGATTATTTACCCATTCTCCTGCTGTCTCTGTGGATATTTTTTTCCTTCTTCCCTCCTGCTATGAATGAACATGGATGTGAGGTACATTGTTGTGTCTCCTAATGTGCATGTGCTCAGAATCTCCCTTGGGTGTATAGTTAGGAGGAGACTGCTGTGCTGCCAGTATAGAGATAATGCCAAAGTGTTTTTTTTCTCTCAACAGATACATGTTTCCTTTGATCCAACAGCATTCCACAACCACTGTGAAATGGGCCACTGATGAGCTTAAACATTATTTGTGTTCTATGTTTATTGGCCACTTATTTTCCTTGTCTATGAAAAACCCACATATCGTTTGTTAATTATTCTATTAGATTATTTTTCCAACTGTTTTGTAGGAATCATTTATCTATTACAAATAACTCATGTTTGTCATATAGTGTAATCCATCAGGGTGTTAAAAAAAAGAAACATCACCAATTATTTAAACAGGGAAAATGTAATCTAAAGAATTGTTAACTGTAGAAGGTAACTATCAACTCAAAGGAGAGAATGATAAGCCTATGAAGTCTAAATAGCAAGTCACAGCCTCCTTCCTTCCCACTGCCAAGAGATTCATACCCCTTTGAGGAGGGAAAGACCTCTTCAAATCCTACCAGTGATGAATAAACTTATGAGAAGGTCCTTCCAGAGCTAGTGTGTTAGAGCAGTCTGCTAGTATGGAGGGTATGGGTGAACTGGTTAGGTCTCCAGAAGTGGCTCACCCTTGCTGCAGGGCACAGGTGGGTGGCCCGAAGTCTAAGTCTTCAGAAGATGTAAATTGAATAGTGTTGGCAAAGACTCCTTCTTTGGTGATAGTATTTTTCACACTGTTGTTCTTTGTAACTATGCAAAGCCTCCTCACCTAAATATTTGTTTCCATTCCAGTAATGGTTGTTCTACCTCGGCTCATCTGTAATTAGTTACTATGCAAACAGTGTTATCCTATAGGATCAATAATGATGATAAATGTAGTGCCATCAGTTATCTTCTTCTGTCCTTGATGGTTTACATTAAGGGAAATGAGTGAAAATTATGAATGTCCAGCTGAGACTATGCATGGAGTTAATACCCTGCCACAGCACCTTTGAAAGAGTTCCTCTTCTCCTGTAGGTTTTAGGGTAGATACAAGTGCAGTCCAAGCTCCAGAACCTGAATAGAATGTCTGCAGAGTTGCAATGTCAGTGAAACACTTCATTCTGCTGGATCCCTCACTTTAAGACAAGATTGCTGATGGTCAAGGCATGGATGAGGATATTTCAGCAGACATATTAGGAGCTGAGAAATTTGAAACTCCAGAGCTTTGGCAGAAGAGGTTTTTTTTTTGTTGTTGTTGTTGTTGTCTATTTGTTATGAGAGAAAGTAAAGAAGTTGAGCTCCCTGTCTATGTATACATGTATAGATTAGAGTATCCAAAAGAATCAGAAACTAGGAAGTCAATATGGGCAGAAGAGTTAAGCAGAATTCTTCAATCCAACTCATATACCACCCTCACTTTTTACATTTAAGGAACTTAAGGTCTATAAAGGGTTTCAGCTCCTTCAGAAACAGAGCCTGACAAGGAATTGAGTACAAGAAGTTAATTTAGGAAGTGGGAAATTGAGATGGAAAGAGAAGAAAATCATTAAATGGTGTGCAAGTTTCCACTGTGAGCAATTAGAATATTAGACTACTAAAGATCTCTGGAGTCTGTGCAGAGCAGGCACTTCAGTTATCCTGCGCAAGGATGAGGGAGCTGGAGTATTAATCCACCAGTTCTGGTCAATCACCAGCTGAATAAGGACTGACAGTTCTCTAAAGGTCTCACCTATCTTGTGCTGGAGCAGAACAGCCTCCAGAGTGGGAAAGAGCCCTTAGGCAGAGGTGCGCCGTGTTCTGACCATCAAACGTGGAGCTAGCATGCGTGGAGATATCACATGCTAAGAACACTGCAGGACAATGACGGCATTTGCTACAGGAAGGTCAGGACACTTGCTGAGAATCAACAGAGGAGTCATGGAGTTAGGACTCTGGACAACATGGCGTGGAGTGTGGGTGGAGGATCTTAACCAGATCCTGGTTAAGAGTTAGGCAGACTTGGGGTTGAATTCAGCCCGGTTCTTTAGATTCTGAGCAACCTTCCATAACCATTCTGAACTACAGTTGTCTCATCTGTAAATGAAGATAACTAATTTACAGAGTGGATGAAAATTGAATAAAGAAATATTTGTAAAGGGAACCATTGCCTAGAACAGAGAAGACACATAATAAATGCTAACTAATATGTATAATTGTTACTATCTTATTAAATGGGATGAACTTGATAGGGACACAACAAGAAGCAAAAGGAAAAGCTTTCTTCTTTTCTTCCAACCACTGCCTTCAGCCTTGCTAGGGGGAGTCTCCTCCTCCTCACTCAGGAACGATTTGTCAAGCAGAGCCCTTTGATCTCTGGTCAATTTTAATTTTTGACACTTTTCACTGATTCTAGGATAGATTGGTATGGTATCAAATATGTCTTACAATCTAATGAATCTTAGGCTTGCACTACACTTATTTTGGTAATGAAGACTCATTTTTCATAATATCTCTAAAAGTCTAGTTTTTTAGAGATGATAGTGTTGCTAGACTTTGAAGCTCGAAGAGAGGTATGTGGGATTTGTTGATTATTATAAAAATTTTCTTAGAACTGTGCTGCAGTTTTGGCCAGACTGTTAATTCCTGGAACCAAAATTGTCTATTAGAGAAATCCCATGTCTGCAGGAATGAGCCGACACTAGTGTCCCAGCCATACTCTGTCATTGACCCAGGGTAGGTGGAGGGAAGTAGGAACGTGGGGAGTGTGATGTTGGATCCTTCAGACAGCACTGTGGATTTTCTGTAGCAGGCCAAATTAGTGGTACATTTTAATGACTACCATGTTTGGTTATTCTATACTTTTTTTTTAAGATTTATTTATTTAGCATACAAGAGCTGGGGTATAGACCAGAGGGGTAGGGGTGAGAGGATTGAGCAGAGACAGAGTAGGGAGCAGAACAGGCAGATTGACTGAAATACACTGCTCAGGGGAGCAGCAGGAGAGTCAGGAGAGATCTGCTGTGCCATGTGGGAATCTCCCTGGCTGAGGATTGAACTCGTTCTGCAGGGGCCGCGGATAACTTCATAGTGCTGAGACTTAACCCCTTCCGCCACCAAGGAGGCCCTCAATATTTCTCTTTCTACTAGCATTTGTTTGTCCATTACATATATAAATTATATGTCTAACATCAGCAGAAAATCTTTAAAAGGCAAATACATCAAATAATTATATATAAGGAATTAATATTATTTTTCATAATTTTGAGAACAATTGTTTTCTCTTAGTGATTTTAAGTGGAAGATTTTAACTTATGATAGCTAAGAATATCAAACAATTTGAAAAAATTCTTTTAGATACAATAAATATTTATTATTTCGTTTTAAAGAGCTGCAATACTGAGATTTTATAACATCTAACTATCCTTTAAAGGTTCTTGAGGTAATAGTTTGGTAAGGGACAATTATAATATTTTTGAAAAATCAAGTTACATGAAAAATTAGTGATTATAAGAATTTGAAAGGATAAAACTTATTAGCAGAGTCAGAACCACTTCACTAATGAAAAAAAAATCATGCTGAAAAATGAACTCACATTAATGACACTGATATCGAATACTGTTAGCTATATTTCCTAATGGAAAATTTTCAATTCAAGTATACCATTCCATACATTTCTAAAAGAAAATGAGATAAGAGAAATATACAACCTTGGTGTCATTAGTGATGGCTCTGGCTCGCATTGACATAACTTTGTATTAGAGATTATGCTAACTATTTTAAATGTATGTCTTATTTAATCCTCATAATACTTTGTTTATTTCCAATTTCCAGATGAAGAAACTGAGGGTTGAAAGGGTCAAGTAACTGCCTAAAGTCCCTCTCTTGTGATGCTGATAGAAGTAGAACTTGTGATTATTATATACCAAAGGATTTATTTTTCTACTATGCCATCTTGCACCTTAATTAAATTCCCTCTGAATTGGCTAACAGTGAGCAAGCTGTGAGGCCTCTTTCTGCTTTTATAGATAAATTTCAAAACTTTTAGTTAGATATGAAACACCTTTATGTACTTTGTCGTCTCCTCAAATTATCTGTACTTTTATTCACTTAATATTTTTAGCTGACTCTTTTTTAAAGCTTAGCCTCATCCTAAGACATACTACCTGTGAGGCTGATGTACTAGTTATATTTCCTAGTTCATAATAAGCTAAATAGCCACATTGAAGTTTACCTTATCTTAAAATGGAATCATGTGCCAATAGTGGTCCAGATGACAGTGTTAGAGAAAATTAGGACTAAGACCTGAACTGAAAGCAGGCTGATGTCCATCTTCTCCCTGGTCCTGGCCAGCTGAATCTTACCACTGCGGTGGTTATCTGGTGTATGTCTGTGTGTAAGTATGTGTGTGTGTGCATGTGTAAATGTGCAAATGTGCCCGGGTGGGGGTGGGGGAATTAATGATGTGATAAGGGAAAGTGAGGGTAGGGAAAAAGCTGAGCGAGCATGTTCCCACTGAGACTTAAGAAAAGAATAGAAGTATCCAGACTGTTAGTGCCTGTGGTCTCCCCTGTAAACTTCACCATGAAAATTCTAGCCAAAGCTAGTCATTGGAGCACAGAGATATTTGGAGAGTAGGCACTTACAATTTGGAAAGCCAGCAATGACCTTCACTGATCACTTTTTTGATCCTATCCCATGCCACTGAGGGGTCCCTTAGCAAAATGGCAAAGCTCTAAAGCTTTGTCTCAATGTTTAGTGAGTTGAAAAATGCCGTGAATGTGACCAGTAAATACTATATCAAAATATAGTAAATAGTGACCAAAAATATTACAATAGAGACTTTTGATCCTAAAAGCTTGTTTGTAAATATACCCAAGATACCATGTCCAGACTCACACATATTTATCATTACCTTATTCGCAAAACTAAGAGCACGATTTTAATGGAAAGTTAGAGCAAGTTAAAGCAAGATCAAATAGAAAGTTGGTTTTTAAAAAATAATATTTTAAGACAACTTTCTAAACATGCACAATAATGAGCATAGGCTAATAATATGTCTACTCCCAACTTCTAAAATTATCAATCATTTTTTTTCATCATTCCCCCTTTCATTTTTTTAAAAGATTTATTTTATGCATAGAAGAACTGGGGTGCAGGGGTGGGGGTGAGAGGATTCCCCAGAGACAGAGTGGGGAGCAGAATAGGAGGATCCGCTGAAATACACTGCTGTGGGGAGCAG
The DNA here is from genome assembly GCA_004024925.1 of Scalopus aquaticus. Lineage (NCBI taxonomy): Eukaryota > Metazoa > Chordata > Mammalia > Eulipotyphla > Talpidae > Scalopus > Scalopus aquaticus. Next base: position 21,488 of record PVIJ01019264.1, read on the forward strand.
CAGTTGAGACAGGAGAGGTCTGCTGTGCCATGTGTGGGTTAGTTCCCTAGTGGGGGATGGAATTCAACTCAGGCCTCTTCTGAGGTCCATCATGGGGGTAGCACCAAGACTTAACCCCTAAGTCACCAGGGAGGCCCACCTTTTATTTTGTTTTGCAAGATTATAAAATTCTTCAGTTTGCACCTCTGATGGCATCTTTGTTTTATATATAACTGTCATACCTTACCCATATCTCACAAAATTAGCAATAATCCATTTGTAGTATCTAATACTTAGTCTATAATCAGATTTTTCTGATTGTATCAGTGGTTCTTTTCACATATAGTTTATTCTTATTCAAAACAGAATATAAAATCCACATATTACATTTTTTTATGATGATTTTAAAATTTCTTTTATTCTTTTGAAACCTGCCCTGAGTTTTTTTGTGCCATTGATTTGGTAGAGAAACCAGGTCACTTTTCTTATTAGATGTTTGAGATTCTGGGTTTGACTGATTGCTTCCTTGGGGTGTTTTTTAAACTTGATCCCCTGTCTGTCCCCTGTATTTCTTGTTAGGTCTAGAGTTTTGATTAGATTCAGATTTAGTTTCTTGGGCAAAATGACCTCATAGTCATTCTAGTTTTGTCAGAATATGATGCTATAATGTTGGACTTCCAGGGTTTTTTTTTGTTTTAGTTGCTCTTGAATCGAACCTGGGATTCCAAGGACCATGAAAGGTTCTCTCAGTTCTTGTCCTGGCAAGAAAAGGATTCAGTGTCGTTGAGACCAGAGTTATGCAAAGAAAAGCAAGAGATTTATTGATAGATAAGAAGGACAGGAAAGCTCTCTGAGCAGTGGAGTCCCGAAATGGGTTGCCACTGAGGGATCGAGAAGCAGATATTTATATGGTTATAGTGGGCACAGAGTGGAGGTTCAACACTTGGGTGTTTCTCTGTTGTGTCTCTTTCAGATTGGTTGCTACTTGTGGGGTCTCCTAGGTTACTGAGGGCCACTGAGTTTCTCAGGTTACCTGGCCTGCTTTAGCATTGTGTTACTGTGTTGGTGTTCTGAACATTCCTTTTTTTTTTTTTTCCACTGCTGAGGGGAGCAGCGGGCGAGGCAGGAGAGGTCTGTCCCACCATGTGGGATTCTCCCCAGCCTGGCGTCGAACTCGCATCGCTGCTGCCGACAATTCCACAGCGCAGCGCTCAACAGCTGCGCCACCGGGGAGGCCCCGGAACATTCCATTTTTAATTGGGTTGGGGGCACCGTGACTCCAACTGATTGTTTCTCAATCAATCAGTTGATAAATGGTCCTGGGACACCTGGGCTTGGTGGCTTGGGGCATATTGTTCCTAACTACTACCCGTAACCATTTTCCTAACTTCTTTATTCACTCTCTCTTGGGTAAGCTTCAAAACAATGCAGTTTTATAAAGTTGGTATATTCATAGACAATATGCATAGACAGAGTACCAGTGGTTCTAAGATTCTTGGATAACTTGTTTTTGAAGGAACTTCTACTTTCTAAACAAAATAATTTACTGCATAGGGGAAAATGTCTAATTTATGACACTTAAGGATTACTGAATGTAAAAATACAAAAATCACATCACTAATAACTATATTTAGAAGCTACACTGTTTAGAGTCAAGATGAAACTGAAATTTAATGAGTCATTTGCTAATTATTTAGCTTATGGATTTCCAATGTCATTTTCTTCTACCCTTTTCATCTTCCTTAGGGAGATTTTGATGGTATTTTACTGCTACTTAACATCTCTAGAAACTACTGTATGCTGATAAATGACCATAAATTGTACATTTGGAGAGACACATAAGAGATTATGACTCAGGACCCATGCTGTGTTACTGACTGAGATAAACCATGAACCGTTTGCACTGCAGTTGGAGATTTTCAGAGCAGAAAGTAGTTAAATTCTGCTAACTATTCAGCATAATATCTCTTGCTTGGGAAAGAAAGAGAAATTGAAATCATGAAGGTCAGTGTACCCACTGAAGAGATAGTGTATCCTCACACTTTTCAGGTGCTAGATGTGTTCTGCTATGGGTCCAGCTTAGGGGTCCCCAGCCATGAAAACCCCTGGGCATCTTTCAAACTCACTGCTGCCTGGTCTGAGGGTGGGACCCAGGCATTCACTGGTACTTTTAAAAAAGCTCTTCAGGTGATTCTGATATGCTCTCAGGGTTGAAAAATATCCAATCTAGCCAGCAAGTAAGAGATACCATTTTATAGCTCTTTGTGCAGAGGTCTGTGCTGAAAATCTCTTGCACACAAGGAATTGAGAGGTGTTCTTTGCTTAATGTTTTGCTACAAAGCAGAGTTTCTCATCCAGTCTCTCTGGCTTTTGAACTGTTCTGAATATGAGCTAAAGTAAGACATGAAATTTATTTATTTTTTTTTTATTGTATTTTTATTTTTTTTTTTATTGTTATTTGTGTCTTTTACATTTTGTATTCCCCTTGGGCAGCCCACCACCAATTCACCCGTGATCCATCTCCATGGTCCCCTGTATTCTCCTCTCTTCCATTTTGTGCCCTTATCCTCCCCTCCCCCCTCCCCCACCGCTGAGTGTCTCTATCCCACCCCGCCTCCCTATAGTCCTGTTATAAGTGAAACCATTCGA
>PVIJ01019265.1:0-23986 GCA_004024925.1 Scalopus aquaticus
GGGGCTCCGAAGACCGAGAAGATCTCGTCCCCGTGGTCTGACACCTTGGGCTTCAGCTCTGATGCGAAGCTCGGGCTGTACTGGTACTCGTACATGTAGGTGGGGGCTCCGGAGTCTGCGAAGACATAGTCCATGACAGCGGTGGCAGGGCCCAGGGCCCCTGGAGCCCAGGGAAGCTGCGGCACGGGGGCCTGAGCACACGACAGCAACATTAATAGCCACTGCCCGTCTCAGTGCCAACCTCGTGCTAGACACGTGTGGCCCTGCCGGAGCCCCCTTCCTGGTGATCCGCATAAGAGACGCCGAGTCTTGGGGACGCCCTGTGCGGGCCTGAGGTGCAGAGCTGGCTGAATGAATGGAGCTGGGATTTGAGCCGTGCATTTGTGGAATGAATGAATGACACTGGCTGAGTGTGAGACAAGCAAACCCTGGTGAATCCATTCAACTTTCATCACAGGGTCGTGGGTCAGCGCCCATCATAACCCCCTTGCCTGCTCCGACAGCCGCACTAAGACACCTGTACACACGGGTCACGCGGCTGTAACTCTGACTCCTGCCTGCTCTGCGTCCTCTCGGGTGCTGCCCAGCAGGGGTCTTCTCACCGATTCTAGGAAGGATGGGGGGGCCATGTGGCTGCTCTGAGGGTGCGGATGTTTGAACACAAACCTGCACGCAAAGGCGCCAGGCTGCGGCTTGGGGGTCGGGAAACCCCAAGCTGAGCGTGTCCACCATCACCGCATGTATCGCGCTTCCTGCTTGGCCAGGGGAGTGGGAAGGCAGGGGCAAGAAAGATCAAGGGCCAAGAAAGACAAAGTTGCCCCTCTCCTTCCTTCCTGCTGCCTCTGAGTTCTGGGGGCTAATTCTCGGGCCACCTGCTGTGCTGGGCTGGGAGCTTTGCAGCGATCACAGTGCCCACAGACTGGGCACTCTCATGGGGAAGGGCCCAGCCCCAAGTCAGGCTGGTGGAGAAATTTACAACATTCCCCACTTGGGTACAACAACAAACCTGTAAAATGCAGAAAAAGGAAAATGAACCACATAATCATGGATAATGGCACCATTTAGGGAAACTGCTCTTCCTGTTCCAGCACACACCTCTCCTATGTACATAAAGTTGGGATAACAAAGATTATATTTTTTGTCATGTCAATCACTTCTTCACATTATGAATGTCCACAAAATGACAACTTATCCCCATCCCAACAGGAGCATGTGATTTATTAAATTCCCTAGTAACCCCTGGCCCGACCACGGCATCCTTGGCTCAGCAGGAAGTGCTGTGTGGAACAAGGAAACCGTCGGTGGTGCTGTAATTCGCTCGCTAAACAGTTGTGTCAAGGTCAGGCAGAACTCGCTGAAAGGGGGGTTTAAAGCTGACCCGTGCCACCCCAACGTTTTGGCTTCATTCTTCTCCAGCTCCACTAGTTAATTCGTGAGTTTGCAGCTAGCTCTGACTGGACTCTTCGAAGACGCATCTTCTAAGATTCACCCTCTGGCCATAACTTCCAGCAAGGAGCCCCGTTCGTGGAGGCTGCTGGTGCTCACCCCGAACCCCACTTCCTGGTAGGCCAGCTGACTGCTGCCTTTGGGATCTGTGGCTCACAGGCCAAGGTCTGGGACCACTGAGACCACTCGGCACATGTGGGCAGCATGTCAAAGGGACAGGGATTAACGGGGCCTGGGGCACAGGCTTCAGCCCGTGACAGGGAGCTGGAAATACCCCAGCGCCCTTGCCCCCCACATGCGACAATCCCGAGAAGGCCCCGGCTACCCCCCAGAGCTCCCCTGGGGTTTTCTGGGATCATGGCCCAGATACACTGCTTGAGTTCTGATCCTTGTCTCAGAGTCTGATTCTGGCAGAAACCACAACAGGACAGCGCCCCGCCCAGGCCTGAAGGAATCAGCCTGGCGGCCTGACCCTGGCTCTTCCCGGGTCTTTCCATGCTGAGGGGGGCGAGACAGACAGGGAGGCTGGTGGGGTCGCTGGGCCTCCCCGTCCATATCTGAACCCACCTCTGTGGTGACGGGCCACGTTCACAGACGGGACGCCAAATATCAGGTCTCCCATCATCTTCAGGAACAGGTCTTTCTTTCTGGCAGGATCGTCTGTCTCTCCCAAATACTTCTCGGTGGCCGCTGCAGTCAGTTCCTCCGGGACATTCTGGAAGGGATCGGGAAGGAAAGCGACAGCTCCAGCCCTGCCCTCACCCCGTGATTGGCCTGGCTTCTCCAGAGCTCAAGTCCTGCAACCCCTGACCCAGGGTGTCAGGGAGAGAAAGGCAGAGGGTGGGGGCGGAGACCCTCGGGCCCAGTCTTCATTCTGCCATATAACTGCTGTGTGCCTGGCGAGGCACCGCCCCCTTGCTCTCAGCTAGTCCCCATATTCCCTCAGAGACTCACCACCATGGGATAGGACTTCCACAGGAGTGACGTGGCCGTCTCCTGGTCCAGCGTGCCTTCCGAGAGCGGGTAGCCCATCATCTGTTAAAATGACAGTGAGGCATTGGTGAGTTGCTGGGGATGAACAGGAAGACTCAAACTGACCAGCTGACCAAGCCATCGAGGCGAAGGGCTTCTCACTGGTCACGTCTCACGGGCGGGGGTTTTCAATGAGCTGGGCGAAGTCAATGATCTAAAGGACTTATATCCAGAAACTCAAGATGTGCAGAGGATCAAGTGAATGTTTACACAAGTAGCCCAGCCCTTTGCAACCATCTGTGTCTGTGTCTGTCTGTCTGTCTCTCTCTACCTGCCAGCTCTCCTTATGGCCAACAGGCAGTGAAATGGGGAAGGGAGGTTTTGTCACACTAGTGCTGAGGTCAGGACGTGGGAGCAGGTGACACAGACCTCACAAATACCCTTGCCCATCCCAAATGGCCAAGGAGGACTCAAATCCATCCATTATGATTGGATATTATGGCGCTGGTCCTTGGGGAAGACCCAGGAAATTGTTTGAGGTGAGGACCGCAGAATTCTTTTTTTTAAAGATTCATTTATTTATGCCTACAAGATGGGGTACAGGCCAGAGGCGTGGGGCGGTGAGAGAGCTCACCAGACAGAGAGTGGGAAGCAGAACAGGCAGATGGATGGAAACACACTGCTGAGGGGAGCAGCAGGTGAGGCAGGAGAGGTCTGCTGCGCCATGTGGGAATCTCCTTGGCCAGGCGTCATTCTCTTAGTCTCTGTCAACAACTCACAGCGCAGCGCTTAACCGCTGCACCACCAGGGAGGCTCAGGGCCGCAGAATTCTGAACCTCTGCACATGACCCCACTCTAGTGTGGCCTCTGGCCACTTAAGGTTCTGCATCTAGGATCCTCGAGTGCCCCTTAAATGCCTGCCTGGGAAGCACCACACCACCAAGGGACTTACCTGCCATGGCTTCTAGCCCAAACCTGGTGATGGGCAGCCCAAACCTCAAACTCAGCTCTAGAAAGCGTGCCGTTATAAATCCTGTCTCTGGGCCTTTCTGGTGGCTCAGGGTTAAATTCTCAGTGCTATGAAGCTATCCGCAGCAATGCAGCATGAGTTTGATCCCTGGCCAGGGAGCCGACCCACATGGCACAGCAGACCTCTCCTGTCTCACCTGCTGCTCCCCTCAGCAGTGTATTTCAGAAGATTTGCCTGTTCTGCTCCCCACTCTGTCTCTGGTCAATACTCTCACCTTTCCCCCACACCTCCGGTCTACACCTCAGTTCTTGTGCACATAAATAAAAATAAACCTTTTTTTTTTTTTTAAATCCTGTCTCTGCCCTTAGAGATGTAATTTAACACCCAAAACTGGTTCCTCAAGGACCTGAGATTATTCTTTTTAAAAGAAAACATTCAGTCCTGCGGTGTGAGGAGGGAGTGTAAGGTCTACCCTTGGGAGCCTTTGGCTCCACGTACACCACTGCCCCTGCCATCAGACAGAAGTTAATTTCTCCTCTGGAGCAACCCAGGTGGCCTAGTCACAGGGACAAACTCAGCTGTGCACCCCAGCCCTTCGCACGCAGTGGCCTTTAAACACCCTCCAGCCCTTTGTGTCAGGGCCAGGAGCGCAGTGCGCCCGAGGCCCTTCTCCCCGGGGTGGGGTCACTGAACACACCTGCGGTTCCGACCTCGCAGAGGGTCCAGCTTTGATTACCTTGGCCGAGGGAAAGTTCTTGCTAACTTGGAGAAGGCAATTCTAACTCAAGAGGAAACACATCTCTCTGAATCTGTCCAATGAGCGTCTAAGAGCAGGAGAGGGAAACTGGGGAGAAACTGGAAATGCCACGCCTGGGGGCGAGGCTGCTAGGGGGGCCCAGGCGGGCTTCCTCACTCAGCACCTCGTTCACGGCCTTGGTTCCCCATCTGCACAGGAGTCTCTCCCGCCCCTACATGCCAGGATCCTGGAGATCGTCAGAGAGGTCTGCGAGAGGGCCGCACCTCCCAGGCGACCGCGGGGCCTCCCAGAGAAGGCGTCCATGGGAATGTCAGTTTGTGCGAAAGGGGACAGGAGACACCGCCCTGGACCTGGAGGGGCCCTGGAGAGGAGGGAGGGGGGGAGGGGTGCCGCGGAGGGGGGGCGCCCGCTCACCATCGGCAGCAGCCAGCCAAACTCGTCCTTGTTGATCCCCACCATGTAGGGAACAGGGTTCAGGCTCTTCTCGGCCAGCATCTCCGCAGGGCTCCTGGGCAGCAGCACGCCATCGACCACGGTGGTCAGGAAGGGGTGGCTCTGGGGGAAGGCTGCGGCTGCCTGTGCGTCCCTGTGCAGACACCCACGGCCCCTCCCCAAACTCCTGGGCGAGCCCAGCACTGCACCCCTGCGTGGCCACGGGCAGTGGCCACGGAATCAGGGTCCTGAAAAAGGCAGCCAAGTCTTTCTGACCCCAGCGGGTACAAGCTTGCCCGGGGGCATTTGGCGGGGAGGTGATGAGTGCCCACCCCGTGGGAGTGCAGACAGCACAGGCTATTGAGCTCTTGCTGGTTCTCTCATCAGACCCGTGATGTTGCAGGACAGGAGGGGAGGAGAGATGGGAGGCGAGGCCCTTCCTGAGGGCCCTGCTACAGTGAGTTCTGTTAGCTAATCCCTCCTGCAGCTTCCCAGCGGTCTGTCTCCTTCCCAGTCTCCCCGATCTGGTTATCTGTAGCTCTGGGCTTCTTCCCTAGGGGCATTTTGGGGAGCAGAGAATGTCCACAAGATAGGGGATAGACCCATCAACCTGGAGGCTGGACCCAGGGACTCAGGTTGGTGAGTGGGAGCCCCGGATTAGGAATTAGGGGCTTGAGCTCCACACCCACACTTGGTCCTCTCGGCCGTGCGACCTACGCAAGTCACCGCAGCGCTCTGCGCCTCAGCGATATAAACACACGGAGTCCAGACAGAGATTTCTCTCACTCATAATTAACTGCAGCTTAAAGGGGTCAAGACTTAGAACCTGTAATCAATAAGCCAAAGGTTCTTACCTCCCTGGGGTCTCCCAATAAATCAAGAGAGAAAAATTTCTGTGAAAACAGAGAGAATGTGTGTGAGAAGGCTACCGGGGAGAAAAGCTGATGTTTGTGAGCCGTGCGCTGCCAAAAGTATCGGGTTCAAGGTGTCAGATTCTCCCCACTGGCGCCAACTGGCTGGGCCGGGAGGAAGTGGGCAGGAGGCTGGCTCCCCTGGCACAAGAGCAGGTGTGGGGGGGAGCATGAGAGATGTCTGCTGTGCCTGCCCTGATTCCATCTATGTCTCCTTCTTGTTCCCCTGGGCAACAACACCCCAGTTTTCCTTGGGGTCCCTCCCACTTCCCCATTCTCACTCTATGAATCCAGGCCTCTATATGTGACCCGGGGTGCCTCCTTTCCTGAGCACAGAGATTGCATCAGGTGTGGGCACATCGCACGTCGGTCCAGGAGGGTTTACCTCAACCCTTTTGCTGGAATTACTGGGAGGAGGGATTTGAAACAGATAACACCTAAGTCTAGAGAACTGCTGTTGTCTGCGACTCCAGGAGACAAACCTGAGAGTGCAGTTAACACGGATGGAAGGATGGATGGATGGATGGATGCATGGATGGACGGATGGATGCATGGATGGACGGATGGATGGAGTTGGCAAATACAGGAATACAGGCAAAATAGATGGGTAAGTGGATAAATGCCTGCTAACCACCAGATAGGTGATGACTGCACCACTGATTTCAGAGAGATGAAAAATGCGGTGAAGATATATGGTGGCTGGATGATACACCCATGTCATTGACAACAGAGAATGAAAGGTACAAGTGGATTGATATGAGATGGATGAAAAGATACCAGGGAATTGGCTGGACTGGAAAAATTACAGACGGATATTAAGGTGCTGAATGAATGGATGGGGTGGGCACCTGGGTTGACTGAGTGAATGAGTGGACGCATGTTACCCCAGAGTCACAGCTGAGGGCATCTCAGAAAATTCAGCCCCTACTGGGTTGAAATTGAGTTTCTAAATTAACTAAGATAAACTGTGACAACTTTTTTCTGAAAATTTTTGTTCTTCATCTCTCCATCCTCAAAATTCACAATGGTAGTGGCCTCTGGCAATATGCAATGCCTGATTAGAAATATATCTGAAACAAGAATGACAAAATGAAGGTTTTGACGGAGCTAGGGGATTACCATGGCTCATTATGCTCTTTTTTGACTCTGTGAATGTTTGAGATATTTCAGAATAAAAAAGTAATGAAGAAAGTTTCCCTCTGGACTCAGAAGCTAATACTAGTCTGGGAGGTGAGAAACTCCCCGGCAGTCTTTCTGAGGCCATTTTCACAGGCGGGGGTGGGGCAGCCAGAGTTGGTGTACATACCATCTTCAGGGACATGTCCAGGAGCTCATCCTCTGTCTTCTGGCGCAGGCAGTGAACAAGGACAGCCGAGGTGGTGGTTTTACACCCAGCAAAGAAAGCGATTTGCTGCAGAGATCAGAGGGGATGCTAGAATTCAAGAGACATGCCCCTTGCCTCCATCAGGAAAGGGGTGCTCTTTGTATTTTGAATCTTTAAAAAAAATATTTATTTATTTATGCATCCAATCTGGGTGTAGGCCAGAGGTGTCTGGAGCAGGGGGTGAGAGGATTCACCAGAGACAGAGTGGGGAGCAGAACAGCTGGACTGACTGAAATACACTGCTGAGGGGAGCAGCGGGCGAGGCAGGAGAGGTCTGCTGCGCCACGTGGGAAGCTCCCTGGCTGGGTATTGAACTCAGTGGTTCTGGATAGCTTCATAGTGCTGAGACTTAACCCACCAGGGAGGCCCCCAAGAGGGTCCTCTTTACAGGTGTTGTTGTCTAAGAGAGCAGGGGGTGGCAGAAAACCTTCAGACCAGCAGGTGTGGGTCCCGGATCCTCCTCATACCAATTAGACAACCTCCACTTTTGTTACCTTGTCTGTTTCATGGACAGAATGATCTCAAGGCTGAAAGTCTAAATAGAGGCAGCATGGAGTGGGGCTTAATCCCAGAACACTGCTGTCTGGTTTCAAATTTCAGCTCAGCCACTTACTAACCACTTGACCTTGAGCAATCCACAGGTAGGGTGAGGGAGAGGGGAAGCTGCTGACAGCAACAAGGCAGGTTCTGGAACAATGGGGTGGGGGAGGGAGCACGGGTGCCCCAGAGCCCAATATCATGTCTGACCTGGAATGCTTGAATGTATTTGCTGAATAAATCAGTGCTTGTATGTATCTGTTGCACCAAGAAAAAGCCACAGGGTGAAGGAGAGGAGGGAGAGAGGGAGAGAATATAAGAGTCTTAGATTCCCTTCCCTTTGCCAATTTTATTTCCCGTTTGAGAGCAAAATGCAGGTCTGTTTCTGTTACCTCTTTAAATAAGTTGCCCCTTCTTGACTTGAGCCTGGTCAAGTGCTTCTATTTTTATAACTAAAAAACTCTTGAAAATATTCTCAAAAATTCCCCAAATCCCTGGTGGATTCTTTTTCTTTTTTTAATATTTATTTATCTATGCATATAAGCTGGGTATAAGTGGAGCACGAGAGGATTCACCAAGACAGTGTGGGGAGCAGAACAGGCAGACTGATTGAAATACACTGCTGAGGGGGCAGTGCGCTAGGCAGGAGAGGTCTGCTGCGCCATGTGGGATGCCGGGCATCGAACTCGCGACGCAGCTGTGGACAGCTCTTCAGCACTGGCTTAACCAGTCGTACCAGCAGAGAGGCCCCATGGTGGATTCTTTTGCTCCTACTACTAGTCCCCTCCAGTCTGTCTGGCAGCTGAAGGCAGCTCTCACAGCCCTGACTAATCACTGACTGTAGGGGGCGCTCGTCTCAGCAGACCATCTGTTGCTCACCTTCTTTGGCTTCCTAACACTCCAGATAAAGATCAAACCCTCACGAGCGTTCTATGCAGCATGACCTCTGCTGAGCTTCCCACCATCGGTATGCCCCAAGCTCCCTCCGCTCCTCCTGCTTGGCCACATCCGCTTGCTCTCACTCAAGATACTTCCTCCCGGGGGCCGCCCGGTGGCACGGCGGGTTAAGCTGCAGCGCTGTGCAGCTATACAGAGCCACCGCAGCCGAGTTCGATTCCCAGCCAGGGAGCTGACCACAAGGTGTAGCAGATTCACCTGACTCCCCCCGCTCCCCTCAGCAGTGTATTTCAGTAGATCCGCCTGTTCTGCTCCCCACTATGACAGTGGTGACTCCTCTCACCGCCTCCCCCCGCTGCACCTCTGGCCTACACCACAGCTTGTATGCATAAATAAATCAATCTTAAAAAAAAAAGATACCTCCTTCTGTATCAGGAGCTTTGCACATGCTGTTCCCTCTCCCTGGAATATCTGTTTCTCACCGAGGAAATAACTGCCCATCCTTCCGATCGCATCTCACGGATCCCTTTTCCAGGAAGTTTTTCCTGATAATCTCCCCTTACACTCCGGAGCAAGTGCTTCTTTTGGATGCTGTTATGACTTCAGGTCCCTCTCCTTTATCGCTTCTGTCACAGTTGACATTGTATAATTAGTGTGATTACGTAACCATTAATCTGTCTCCTCCCTTGAATGGACACTTCATAAGGTTGCCAGAAGTCTCTATATCTAAACTATCTGTTAGTGAAAGAATGAGTTCTCCAAGAACCAACCCTGGTTACAAGGTCTTCAGGGAGAAAGCACTCCAGACCCATGTTCTGTAAGTGGGTTCACCAGAACTCAGGCCGCAAAGGGACACAATGACAGTCCGGGGCTTACCCTGCACCCCACCTTGGCACAACTGAGGCAGTGCAGTCTGTGTGCCCAGAGTCCGACGGCTTGATGCCCTGGCACATTTCTCTGCTCTCCGACCCGGTTTGCTCAGCAGTTAACGGGGGGTTGAGCGAGGTGTCTCCTTGCCCTGCTCATTCCGCCATTCCCATTTTCGCGATTCTTTGGGGATGTCAGCTGGATCCCATGGCAAGAAACCCAGAAGATCTCAGGGCACACAGCGATGGGTGCAAGAGGGGTCCACTGTGAGGCTTACCTGAGCTGCAGCTTTCATTTCCCTACCGACCAGACCAGGGGTGAGGGCCACGCCACTCTCCGAGATGGCCCGGTGGAAGAGGTTCTTGGACAGGGGAGATAAAACCTGGGAGGGGAGTGGAGAGGAAGAGACCATATGCTTCTGGAGAGAGGTCTGCGGGCTTCCCCACCCCCTGCACTGCCCTGGCCCATTTCCCTGGGGCAAAAGCCTCTGGTGGCCTTGCCTGCTCCCCAGGTTGACCTGAAGGGCTCAGCTGCTCCAAGAAAACCTCAGCAGGAGGGAGCCAGGACCACAGAGTGAGGGGCAGGACACCAAGTATGTGGCTTGTGCTGATTATAACAATCAGAAGCGTCTGGACACTTGTCAATTCCTAGCAACACTTCAAAGACACAGTTCTGATCTCTCATTTCCGCCACTCAGAGTTTACTCTTAGAAAAATGGTTATGGAGGCACAGAATGCTCCAGGGGTCTATTATAGTAAACCCAAGAGTCCAGAGTGATGAGACCACATATATAAATGATTTCACATTCTTACGACGGAATACTATGCAACTATAAAAAATAATGTTGCAGAACAGGACTTAATAGGTAATTGTTTATACTGTAGTGCTAAGGAAGATATTTTGTTTAAAAAACTTTTGGTAGCTAGGAATGTAGGTAAGGCAGAGAGCTAGGCAGATGGATGGATATATAGATATCTAAGCTAGATTCTGAGCTCCCTGGAGGCCCTCCTGGGGCCAAGGGGTGCTTAGTCATTAGCTCGCCACCATCTAATGTAGAGTGGGGGCAGCCCTGAACCCAGGGCTAATAAGCAAAGGTGCCCGTGGCTAGACTGGCTGGATTCCAAAGGGTCCCGTCAGCAGCCACATTAGGGCCAGAGAAACACTTACAAGAACAGAGACACTTTCACCTCCTGCTGACTCCCCAAAGATGGTCACGGAGTCCGGGTTCCCTCCAAAGTTAGCGATGTTCTCCTGGACCCAGCGCAGAGCAGCCAGCTGGTCCAAGTGACCCCAGTTTCCCAGGCAGTGCTCATCGCCCGTGCTGTGAGTAAGAGAGCAGGGTGGGTTGGGGAGCACAGATGTCATGGCCGGGCTCTCAGGAGCATGGGTGGGACTGGGAGCTCCAGGCGAGCCTTTTGGGGTAAAACTGGTCTTCCGTGGCCCTGACACAGATCTTCCCTTGCCTCCCAATCGTGCAGCGCAGTTCCACTGTCCATTCACTCACGCCACTGAGCACCTTCTATGGGCAAAGTCCCGTCCCCTAAGATCTGGGAACGCATCTGACAGCAAAGTAGGCGCAATCTCTCATGGGGCTCCTACACAGAACTGGCCCCAGCACGCTCACTAGGAGGGCCGCAGTGCAGGGAGGAGACTCCACAGTCTTACCTGAAGAACCCCCAGATGCCCAGGCGATACTGAATGGTCACCACCACCACGTTTTCATGGGCAGCGAGGGCCAGGCCATCGTAGGTCGATGCCGCGCCCACCACCAGCCCCCCTCCGTGGATCCACACCATCACCTGGACGGGGGAAGAGAGAGCCGGGGGGCTGTCTGGTTTGCTCACCCGCCCCTAGGCCATCATCCCGGAGGCTATTACCTAAGGTCCGCCTGACCCTACAAAGTCAGGAAGGCACTGTCTCTCTCCCCATTCTCCCTGGGGGGCTAAAATCACTGCCCCAGGCAATGCACCCGGTGGCACCTGCTCTCAGGACTCTTCAGGCTGAGAAAATACTGGGAACAGTCAAGGCTGAGGGTGTCATCTCCTCCCAAACACTTGGGTCATCTTCATGCTTGTTCCCCCTCACCCAATTCACCTTCACCTTAGTGATTTCTTGTGTGGTGAATTAAACTTCTCTCCTGAGGCAGTTATTTTCTTTTTTTTTTCTTTAAGATTTACTTATTTATGCACACCAGAACCAGGGTGTAGGCCAGAGGTGTAAGGTGGTGAGAGGATTCACCAGAGACAGAGTGGGGATCAGAACAGGCAGATCTACTGAAATCCACTGCTGAGGGGAGATGTGGGTGAGACAGGAGAGGTCTGCTGCGCCATGTGGGAATCTCCTTCACTGGGGATGGAATTCGTGCCACAGTGGCTCTGGATAGCTTCATAGTGCTGTGCTTAACCGGTTGTGCGACCAGGGAGACTGGCAATGACATTCTAAGAAGCACACAGGCCTCAGGGCTATCTCTAACCTGCCTTCTCTCGGCCAAATCCCACCCTTCCTCCAAAGTCTGGCTGAAAAGTCACCTCCTCCAAGAAGTCCTCAGTCATTTGATGAACACGACCTGAGAATGTACTAAGGCCAGGAACTGTGATGAGAATGGAAAGATTGCAACGGACACCATTCAGAGAGCAGAGCTCTTGCATTTAAAAGCGCACACAGTGGCCTCCCTGGTGGTGCAAGGAGTTAAGTCTCAGCTATCCGCAGCCACTGCAGCCCAAGTTCGATCCTGGGCCAGGGAGCCTACCACTGCCTTGCCCTCAGCACCCTTCAGCAGTGTACTTCAGTGAATCCACTGTTCTGCTCCCCACTCTGGCTCTGGTGAATCTTCTCACCACCCCATACCTCTGGCCTACACCCCAGTTCTTATATGCATAAATAAATGAATCTTTAAAAAAAATAGTAAGTTCACAGAGCAATTTAGTCAGGGTGGCTAAAACAATATTATAGTAACTTGGTCATTACAAAACTAAAGAACTCAACACTAATTATGTGCCCGGGACTGTCTGAAGCATTTTAAAAGAAACCATTCATGAGGTACATACTGTTGCCCCCTTTACCAGACAGGAAAACTTAGGCACTGAGCCTGCCCACTCACGCACCTAGTAACCCAGGCAGGCGGGCTGCAGTGTCCACGTGGGGAGCCCCCAGCGCTCTGCAGCCAGCGAGGCCGCACAGCAGGCCAGCTGTAGGGCAGGAATAAGGGCTAAGGCCTTCCCTGTAGCTCTCACCCATGCGTCAGAGCACTTGCCTAGTGAACTTTGCCAGGCACAAAGATCAAGCTTGATACTCATCGCTGAATGCTCATGTGACTCCTCCTGATTTGCGGAAACCGAGCCAGGTCTCTCTGCTCACTAAAGCCAGAAGCAGGATGAGACCCAGGCCCCAGAGGAGAGCTGGGCCCCTAAGTAGAGGTTCTCGGCCTTCAGCTGCCAGGTCCTGTCCCTCCCTGTCCCTGCCGACTTCCGGGCAAGGAGCAGCGCGTTTCATTTCGGAGCGAAGCCTGAGCTGACAGCCGCTCAGAGTGATTTGCCGAGAAAGTTAGCTGATGTCTGCAGCCCAGAGGGAAGACCTTAGATGGCAGGGGCCTGCGGCCATGGTTCTAAGTTCCTCCTCTTCCCTGAGCGCCCACGGCTAACTCATGGGCACCGAGAACATGACAGAAGAATGCAAGAGCGAATGGGTGGCGAGCCTTCACCCCGCCTCTCTGAGCCAAGCGCATGCAGTGCCAGCTTTTATTTACAGGTTCACAGGTGCCTTCCCACACTCCTGGGCATCGTGCCAGGGCTGCTCCTGGGAGATGGCAGGTGCTCAGGCCCCTCCCCACTCAGGGGGGCCTGTTCCAGCTGACCCTCCACCTCCCAGCAGCCTGAGCCTGGATGGGCCTCCATTTATTTTGCACATGCTGACTCACTGGCCCAACAGCCAGTGCCAAAGACAATCAGTGAGGGAAATTAGCTACGCGACAATCCCAAGAGTTGGCCAAATGCAAAGGGAAGTTCTTCCTGATTGCCCCGGGCTCTCCCCCCACACTCTGTTCCTTGTGTGCTAAGCAAAGGCCACAGTCAGAACAGCGGCTTGAAGACCAGAAGGTCCAGGCTCCCCTCCTGTCATTCTCACTGCGTGACCTTCCCCCTCTCCGGGCTTCAGTTTCTCAAGCTATGAAGGAAGGACTGGGTGGCTGCTTATCCCTCACAGTCCTTCTGTTGGAGAAGATAGGGCTCAATAAAAGAGGCGTCACAAGAGCAGTACCTGACTCCCACAAGGAGGTGGGGGTAGAGGAATCAGCATAAGCATCAATCTGGTGGTAACGAAAGATCCTTAGGCAGCCAGTGCCTAAGGCTGAGCCAAGAGCAAATGTATAGAGATTGAGCCATTATGGAATCTCTGGTTCCATTTCAGGTTCTGGTTAGTTATTCAGGGTCAGCAACAGAGAATCCATCCATGGGGATGAGCCCCTCCAATTGAAAGAAGAGGATAAACCCTTAACCCACTCCCATAATGGGGCAGCTCTTCCTGCCCGCTTGTGTCTATGCAAGTGTCCTTATCCTACTGCCCCTTTCCCTAATAAACCTCACCTATAAATACAACTAAGTCTCTGTTTTGTGGAGAAACTGCCGCGTGCTGCCAAAGGGAGCTCTGGTGAGACCTTTCCCAGAGGGAACCCAAGGACCTGCTCTCACACCTATCGACTCCAAAAACGACATCACTTCCAGCTCTAATTTTATTAGGAACATTGTCTTAGTTGCTCTCGTTATCAGACTCCTGATCTATTACATGGAAGAACTTGGGATGTGTAAGCTTCCCTCAGCGAGCTATGTCTGTTTCTAGGAGAAACGGAAGCGTGGGGCATTTGTGTTTCCTTGGGTCACCTGATCTGGCTGTGGCGGGTGAAGAAGCCTGGGGACCTGAAGCAACGCATCTGCTCCAAGCCGCCTCCAACCTCTTTCGTCTATACCAAGAGACCCTGGAGCGCTGGAACTCACTGGCCGTGAGCAGTGGGCCCTGCTTACCGGAAGTCTGCTTTTCGTCGTCAAGTCAGCGGGAGTGTAGATATTGAGGTAGAGACAGTCTTCGGCAGTCTTGAGAGGGATGCTGTCCTTTCTGTTGGTAAAGAGCTCTGACAGCACTTGGCCCCCCACTGCATCTTGGGAGCACCTGGGTTGCGTGGGAAGAAAGAAAAGCCCATGAGGCTCAGCAGAGCTAAGCAAGGAGAAGTCTCCTCCCATCAGAATGAGCCTGGGCTGTGAGGTGTAGGTGTCAAGAAAGTTGTTCTTACCAGACGTGGATGTGGAATGGGTAGGAGATGCTCCGGCCGGGAGGCCCTGGGCTCACTACGGTCACGAAGGGGAGTCATTAAGGCCTCAGGAGCTTGTATGGTGGGAGGCCTGCCACCTCTCCGTGCCCTGGGTCAAGGAGAGGAGGCCGCCCACCTGGGAGGTGGCACTGCCTGCATGCCCTGGACACAGCCCACTGGTACTGGGTTCAGAAAGGTGGGCTATAGAGGGGACCATGTTCCTCCAGCAGGTAAGTGTCTTCTAGACCACAGGAAACCTTCATGAACCACGAGAAGTCACTCAAATGGCAGACACAAGGGCCTGCAACAGGTCAGGGGCGAACTATCTGTGGGACAGTGTCAGGAGAATTGTACTCTGGTCCTGCTTCCACCACTAGTTTGTTGGGTGACCTCGGGTGAATGTCTTCCCAGCTCTGGGCCCAAATATACCAGATTAAGTGAGGGGAATGATTCCCATAGGGTCTGACAGACCTGATGTGCCAAAATTCTATCACCAATCCATGCTGGGCAAGTGCCGTCGGTTCCTCTAATAACAGAACTTAAAGATTCCACATAGATTATAAAGGATGATATTTCTTGAGTTCATCCATATTCCCGGCATTGCTTTAAGTTTAACTCACCGAATCCTCACATCAGTCCCCATGATATACGTTCTATCACTGCCCATTTTACAGATGACAAAACTGAGGCACAGAGCGGCTAGAGAAACTGCCCAAGGTCACACAGCCAGGAAGAGCCATGATGTGCCTGCTCATATTTCCAGATCTCAGCGAGCCCCGAGGGGAGGCAACAGCAAGCCCAGGATGGCGGTGCAGTGACCAGAGTACCGAGGTGTCTGTCTGGCCACACAGCTCTCAAGGGGCAGCACTGGAACCCACAAAAATGGTTTCCTGGTTTCCATCCTGGGGGACCTTTCCCCAGACCACCAAGAGCCAAAAGGAATTCAAACGTCAAAAAAAGGGAACAAGACTCCCATGTCACCAGTATTCAAATAAACAAAGAATAAGTCATTACTACTATCTTGCCTACCTAATAGTCACGATACTGACTTTTGTAATAATCTCAAGCGGTGGAGGCCTGCCTGGTGGCGAAGGGGTTGAGCGTCAGTGCCATCATCCTAGCACCGCTTTCACCTGAGTTTGAACCCTGGCCAGGGAGTTAACCCACATATAATTCAGCAGACACTACCCTCAGCAGTGTATCTCAGTCTATCCACCTGTTCTGCTCCCCCTTCTGTCGCTGGTGAGTGCTCTTACCCCCAGCACCTCTGGCCTATACCCCATTTCTTCCATGCATAAATAAATTAAATCTTTAAAAAATATATATATAATCCCAAGCAGTGGCAAATGTCCAGTGATAGGGTTTTGTATATTAATGGGAGGGATGTAGTTGGAACATGTCTGGACAGAAAAAGTAATTTCTTTGAACACAGCCAAAAATATTTATGAATGTGCATAAAGACTTAGTGACAGGATGATCATCACAAGCGTTATTTATAGTTCAGAAACAACTCAGTGACCCCCAAATAAGAAATTGGGACAATAAATTATAGTTCAGTACCCGAGGTAATACTGCTATTCATTGTCAGGCTGTGATAGCTAAAGACATAGAATGATGTTCACGCTGTACTTACAAGTGAGCAAAGCAAGTGTAAGTCTAATGAGATTTCATTTCTGAGGGAAAGAATATGCAACAGATAAAAGACTGGAAAAACCATCTAAAATATGCACAGTAATTCTCTCTGGTGATAATATCATATAGGATTCTCATTTGCTTACCTTTTTTTAAAAAAAGATTTTATTTATTTTTGCGTAGAATTGGAATGTAGGCCAGAGGTGTGGCGTGGGTGTGTGTGTGTGTGTGTGTGTGTGTGTGTGTGAGGATTGCCCAGAGACAGAGTGGGGAGCAGAACAGGCTGACGCACTGAAATACACTGTTGAGGAGAGCAGCAGGCAAAATCGGAGAGGTCTGCTGCCCATATGGGTCAGTTTCCTTTCCGGGGATCGAACTCAGACCCTGGAGGTGATGGTGCTGGGACTTAACGCCTAGGCACCAGGGAGGCCCCTTGCTTGCCTTTCCTTACCTGTACTTCCTCACTGATCTGTAGTAAGTACACATTACATTTCCAGTTGGGAAATAAAGACAGTGAATAGGATTTAAAAAGAAGGAAGGAAGAGGATGGTGGGAGAAAAGAAGAAAAGAGAAGAAAGGCCAGCAAGAGGCAGCAGCCTGGAAATTCCCAGAAGTCCTTGCTGAGGTGAGTAAGATTCAGAGGTGCCCTGAGGGGTGACGCGGGGCTTCCCTGTCCAACTTGGCCAGGGTGAGGGGAGCCCAACCACACCTCTGCTCGTGTCTTGGGGGCTCATCTTGGGAGTTGAGAACTTGACTAGTCAGCACCCCAAAGCATTCCCCACCCATAGACTTCTTGGCTTACTCTACTGTCAAACTCTGGGAAAGTACAAGAAAGGAGAATAAATACAATCATTACTTGCAATCCACCTCATCTGCTGGACTTGTTCTTTCTTTCCAAAGCACTGACTATATTTCTACATATGACATCATTTACTTATCAATTTGCATATTGTGTATCATGTACCCCCCTGGCTAGAAGGCAGGGTTTTTGTTCTGCTCACTAATGGACCCCAGGTGCCTAAAACATGCACACAAGGCATACAGTAAGTGCTCAATAAATGTGAAATACAAGGCTCCAAAACATTAGGTGAGTTCTGGGATTTTTTTAGGACTCTATCCTATCTTGAGGCTTCCAGAACAAAGCAGAAGCCTCCCAGAGCGTTGCCTGGTTCCTTCCCATGTCACTTTGAGGCAGACATCCCCACTGAAAGACACCAAAACCACTCTCCTCCCTTCTCCCCCAGCTTACATGGGAGGGTAAGAGGTGGTGTTCTTCACTGCATTCCACGGTTCTGCGGGCTGCGGGGGAGCGAACCTCAGGGACCCGAGAGGCGGCTTGGCGAAAGGGACGCCCAGGAAGACGGCCACAGGCTGCTGGAATCCCTTCAGGGGGACATACTTCCCCAGGACTTTGCCCTGCACGGTGTCCACAACAGGTGGCTTGGATGGGTGTCCTGCTGGTACGGAGAGGAAACAAGACAAGCGGAGGTGAACGGTTTGACCTGGTCTCGTGTGCGTCCTGTCCCTTTGGCATGTGACCCCGAGGGAGTCACTTGGCCTCTCTTGGCCTCAGTTTTTGTTGTGTAGAAGAGAGATGAGGTTCGGAGACCTCCCTGATTCCCACAGGTGTTTTAAGGAGCCAACTGGAATCAGAGGTTAATGAAGTAGACGATAAATGCAAGATGCGAAACACATTTGGTTTCCGTCGTAGAGCCTCTGGAAACAACGGTCCTTTGCGATGGGGCCGAGCTGCCCCTGCGGGAGCACGCACACGAGGCTCTCTGAATCCCGTCAGGAGGACGAGCCACGGACTCGCAACCCTGCGGTCAGAAAGCGGTCAGGGTCCTGAGAGCCGCCCCGGCGGGGCTACGAGAGTTAGCTGAGGAAGCCAGGCCTGCTGCTTGGTGGCTTCATGGAAGGGGTGGGCGTGAGCTGGGCCTTGCAGTGGGGGAGCGTGCAGGGTTCTGAAGAGGAGTCTTAAGGTGTAAAGCGGAGAAGAGAGTGCACGAAGGCAAGGGTCGAGCCAGCAGGAGGCAAGGCTTGGCTCAGGGAGAGCCAGTGGCCCAGTTGGGTCAGATGCAACCTGGGGGAGTGGAAGATCAGCCAGCAAGGAGAGAGGCCCAGTCTGTGAGGGCTGCGGGTGCCAGGCTAAGGGTTTGGGCTTTATCCAGTGGCAAACCAGCGGCAGTGACTGCTGTGGAGTACGGGAGAGGGACACGATTGTGACCCGTCCACCTGAAGAAGATTCTTCCGGTGACTGAGCCAGAGGGGAGAGGGGCTGGGGGCCAGATTCCTGTCTGCCCCATTCCTGTGGAGTTCTCGTCTCCGGGCTGATACTCCTTCCTCACAGCTTCCATGTCAGCCCTCATTCCTCTGCTCTAGTGCCACCTGGCACTTTCAGGTGGCAGGTGGCCTTCCAGACACTTGGTCAGAACCAATCTCCAACTCTCCTCACGTCAGCCCTTCATAGGCGCGCTTGTTAAAGAATTCCTCATGGGCAGTGATTTCTAACCTCTCGTCCTCTCTACTTGCTCTCCCTGGGATATAAAAGAAATGTCAACATCTTCCTCTAAGTATGTGGCTGCAACAGAAAAAAGTTCATCCAGATTTGCTCTCATGAAAATGGGAGACTATGTGAAATCCAATGTTTTAACCTTCTTTTTTCCCCCCTTGGTCCCTTCGATCCTGGCTTATACCTTCATTCACGGTACTATCCACAAGTCTGATTGGACCATTTTTCAATCCTGGAGCTGACTGGACCTACCCATCAGCTCCTAGCACCTGATTGGCCCATTCAAAATGGCAGTTACTGGACTCTGCAACTGACACAACTAATGGTGGAGCAGCGGGGTGAGAGGCACCACTGTTCCTGCCGGCTCCCACGGCTAAGGCAGCTTGGTTCCGGTAACATAGCTATGTGGCATAACAGAAAAAATCATGCAGGTATGGTCGCATGAAAGATGGGAGACTCTGTGAAACCCAATGCCCAGGTCTCATGTTATTAATAGCCACGCCCATATGCGGCCATTTCTAAGAGCTTGTCCTCTTTTGTTGCTAATTATCGCCAGTAAAGCCCCGCTGAGCTTCCCCAGAAGCCTGTATATCAAGATGTCAGCGGGCGGGCTCATGGCGGGTGATGTATTCCCTTTGTGCTTTCCAGGGTTTTGCACTGACCATAGATTCCTCTCTATTATTAGAAGAAATTTTTATGAGGAAATACAGTGATGTCTACGGAATTATGAAGATGGGTTTGGCCCCTGACCAGGAAGGGGGAACATGGAAGAAAAGGAGAAACCAAAGTGCTGACTTCAGGTGCTGAGTTCCATTTTAGGCAGAAGAGACACCGGGGGTGTGAGACGCCACGGGAACTGGGCATTTCGAGACAGGAAGGAGGGCAGGTGAAGGGGCAGGGTAAAACTGTCTTCCTGAGGGTGGGAGCACAAACCCTGGATATGTGTGCTTTCGCTAAGGAGGCCAGTGTGAGAGAGAGGAGAAAGGAGCTACAGAGTCAGGGAGACGCAGCAGCGGCTGAGGCCCTCTGTGGGCAGGTGGGCCAGAAGGTAGCTGGATCCCTGAGATTGGGGAGCAAGGGAGCCAGGCAGAAGGGGTTTCATGAATGCAGAGTGTTGGGCCTCCCTGGTGGTGCAGCGGGTTAAGTCTCAGCACTTTGAAGCTCTCCACAGCCACTGCAGCATGAGTTTGATCCCCGGTCAGAGAGCTTCCCACATGGCACAGCAGACCTCTCCTGTCTCCCCACTGCTCCCCTCAGCAGTGTACTTCAGTCAATCTGCCTGTTCTGCTCCCCACTCTGTCTCTGGTGAATCCTCTCATCCCCTTCCCCCATACCTCTGGCCTACACCCCGGCTCATATGCATAAATAAATCTTAAAAAAAAAATGCGGAGTCTATTATAGAGGCAAAGGAGGGTAAAGTCTGACAAGAAACCAGACTCCAGAAGGTATTTACCAGCTCAGTGACATGGCAGCCTCCAGAGAGATCAAGTGGGGGTGTGAGCAGCACAGATTTGGGAGCCACAGGGCAGAGAGTAACGGTGAGGATATTCGTGCGCGGATTTGGGGCCTGACGCTCTTGGGCTGCACCTGGGCCTGGCATGTCCTTCTTTCTTGCTGCTATATGCCTGCTCCCCACCCCGGGCCCGTGGGTATCACGTGGCCATGTCAACCATAATGACAGCAGCAGCGCTTAGGGTAGATGTTGCACTCTTCTATGCGCCCGGTAGGCCTTCTAGTTCACTAAATTAATGCGCAGGACAGCCTTGCTAGGTAGGTGCTACCATGCCCATTTCACAGATGAGCACACGAAGGCAGCCAGAAGGGCCTTTCTAGAGATGGAAATCACTGTCCTGGCCAGGGATGGAGAATCACCAGGAAGGGAATATTCTAGTCTGGTTCTAGTCTGCTTCCTTTCTGACGTTGCCCTTCCCTCGTTCCACCCTCTCTCAGCCTCCTGCCACCACAAAAAGAGAAAATCCAGACGGGGCCTGTGGTGCCAGGGCGCTGATGGCCGGCACGCTGGCTCTGGACCCAGGAGCAGATTCCAGAGGTGACTCCCCTGTGACTTTGGGCAGCCTGTTTCCCTTCGCAAGTCTCAATTTCACCACCTGTACAAGGACTTGGGGGAGGCGTGGGGTCCCCTGCTGGCCCCGGTATTACCCACGCCTTATGTTCCCTATTCTGATGCCGGGGCCTTGCCTACCCGAGAGGGATGGACACCCCAGAGTGAGCTAATCCCTGGAGACAGTAACCAAATTGCCCTTTGAGCATGCCAGGCCCCTGCCCCAGTGCCCCCTTCATGGTCTTCACCCGCCAGGTCACTGAGGTCCTGCCCTAATCATTCCAGGGCGAGGTCCCTGGCAGCCACTGACAGCCCTTGGCCCAGCGCCCACTGAAAGTGGCTGGCCTGCCAACTCCAAGCCTGCCAACCCTAAGCTGCCCTCTCCTTTCCCCGGCAACCACAGGAAAGGCCCTTGGCCACAACTGCGCCCTCTGCTGCTCCTACCCTAGGTGACATGTCCCTTCTCCTCTTGGTGACAGCAGCAAGCTTTCTTTACAGCGGCGGTCAGCTCTTCACCTGGTGTTGGTCTCAGCACACCGCCAATTTTCAGCTCACGCATTGTGTATTAAAACAAGCCCTTTCCTTAAGGAGCCCCTTTCTGGACCTCCTCCAAGCCAAGCTCTATGTTCCCGAGCAATGGCCACCCATTTCGTCCTCACAACAGCCCAAGGAGGCTGGAGCGACTGTTTCCCAGGCCAGTAGTTTGCAGGGCGGGGAGGGCAAGGCACAGAGAAGTGAAGCGCCTTGCTTAAAGACACACAGTGAGTAAGTGCTGAGCTGGGATTTGAATCCACACATGCTGACTCCACAGTAGACACTTTAAATACTCTGCTAAGCCACGCTCCGTGATTTGGCCACAACCTGACTAATCATCAAGGGGAAACAAACTGAGCTCCCAAAGTCCCCATCTGAGGAGCAGGAGGCGCCTGCCCTCCCGCAGACTGCAGGCTCAGTTGCTCTCCGGATTTTCGCTCCCTGGATCTCAGTAGTCCCTGATCTCTGGGCTCTACTCTCCATCCCTAGGTGCGCCTGCGGCAGACACCTGTCCTGCCTCTGCTTGCGTGCCTTAGCTAGGTCTGCATCTTGCATCCAGCCCCATCAGTCCCAGGAAGAGGATTTCTAAATGCACCCCCTGCTTTTGCATTGCAGAAGGACTCACCCCAAGCTTCCGAAGCAGCCAGCGAAACCAGGACCAGGGCAAAGAGCCACATTGCAGAATATCAGCAGCTGCTGGGCTGTGAGGTCTCCGTGCAGTTCACTGGTAGAGCAGCGTGAGTCCAGCCCCAGTGCCCTGCCTCCTGCCCCCCAGCTGCCTGCCACCCAGATCCAGCTCCAGTACTGCCCCGTTTCTGCCCCACACCACCCCACCCCCAGGTTCTGCCCCCACTGTCTGATTGCTTAATCAGGAGGAACTAGAAAAAGCTCTCCCCCTTTCAAAGTCCCTTTGGGGGTCAGTTGGGGCCTCCAAACCACGCCCACCCAGAGTTTACCTTCTTTTATCTAAACTGCCTGGACTAAATAAACTCTCGAATTACAGACAACCACAGGCTCAGCCAAACAACCTGTTACATAAGGGTTTCTCCCCGTCAGGACTGTACACCTAGTGCACAGCGAGCTTCCCAACGGCTGGCACGAGCGAGCGCTCACATGCTTTTACGTAAGGGAAGCCTTGGTCTGGGGGCCTGAGAACAAGCTTGGAAATTTTTAGAGCTACTCTCAGTCCCTCAGCAGCTCAAATGGGGCACTTGGGACAAATCTTCCAGTTCTGAGCTGTTATTTCTTAAAGTTCTATGCTCTAGGCCCTATTGTTAAGTTCAAGCTCAGGAGAAGCTTACATGTCATCCAGATTCCCTTCTGATGCCCAAATTAACTTTGCAATATTCAGCTCAAGTGACACTACCTCCTGTTGCATACCTTCAGAGGCAGGGAAATCACCACCTCTCCAGGAGGGGTCTTTGTGTTCTTCCAGTCAACAGACTCTACTCTTCAAAATCCCTTTATGCATTCATACGGAAAGGGCATTTTACACCACTTCCTTCCTGGAAGACCTGTATAACTGACTACGAATTAAAGTTAAGCATGGAAAATGTGGTACTGTATTTTTAAAAATTCAAATATGTTTCAAAAAGTGAATAAGGAAATAGAAGTGGACCACTTGAATGACTTATCAAAGCATATGACTAAGAACAAGTTACCCCATGGGAAACAGGCACTGCTGAGGGTCAGTGAGTAACATAAAGGCAGGGCCAACCTCACGCCCCTTCACGATCCCAGGGGCCCCTGCGTAGGCTTCACGCAGGTCACCATCACTGCAGCCTTTCCTTGAACTTCAGGGAACTTCTTCCTTTGGACACTCAGATCACTAGGCCGCGTCACTGGCTGGCTGGACTGCCAGGGGTCGGCCTGGTCGCAGGACGGACTGCACTGCGGGGCCCCTGTGGGAGATCCTTTGGGCTCGGGGGTGAAGCCTACGCGGCTCCTTGCAGGTGAGACTAGAGCAGGAGGCTTGATCGCCCCGGCAATGGGTCTGCCGCCCGGGGATGCCCAGTAGCAGCAGCGGAGCCGGGATTGGGTGCTTGGCCCCCAGGGACGGATCAGTGGCAACCAGTCAATAAGCCTGGGCCTTGGGTGGGAGCCGGGTGTGGATTGTCGCACTCGCCCTCCCTGAAGCTCAACATGCATGCTCAGGGTGACCCGCCCTGCTCTGTCAATAAAAAGGCCAGGCCCTTGCGCTCCAGCAGATCCAGTGTACCTGCCCCGTGCTCCCTTCCTCAGCGTGGTGTTGCCAGGCAGCAGGGGTGGGCCCCTGAGCGCTGTATTCCCATGGCACGCCTGGTGAGCTGTGTGGCACACACAACTGGCATTCAGGTCCAGTAGGCCTTGCTGGCTGAGCTCCACTGAGTAGTGTGTTGTGAAAGCAGAGTCAACGAGGGGAGCACAGAGAATCTCAGAGATTTAGTTCTGGCTTATGCAAAGGAGTAGGTGCTGTTCAGGTCGACGAGGTGGCAGTCTGGGGTTTGACCAGGGGTCAGCAACATTGGCATGAAGGGCCAGATAGCCAACACTTCGGATTTGCAGGCCTTATGGTCTTGTGGCAACTCCTCAGGTCTGCCTTTGTAGCAAAAGCAGCAGGGTTGAGACAGCTGGCCCCGAGAGTGGCTACTTAGACAAGGAGATATTCTCAGTAAGTTGAGTGTTCCTGTTTCTATCTCCCCTTCTACCTCCTCCACTTCTGTCTCTGCCTGCCCTGACACAGCCAGACCCCCTTGTCTTCCTCCTCCTCTGCCTACTCGATGTGAAGACGATGA
>PVIJ01019266.1:0-24026 GCA_004024925.1 Scalopus aquaticus
GCAATTTGCAGCGACATGGATGGAATTAGAGGGGATCATACTCAGTGAAATAAGCCAGAAAGAAAGAGAAAAATATCGAATGGTTTCACTTATAACAGGACTATAGGGAGGCCGGGTGGGAGAGAGACAATCAGTGGGGGGGTAGGGGGGGAGGAAGGAGCCGGAGGGAGGGAAGGGAAAGGGCACAAAATGGAATAGAGGGGAACACAAGGGACCATGGAGATGGATCACGGGTGAATTGGTGGTGGGCTACCCAAGGGGAATGCAAAATGTAAAAGACATAAATAACAATAAAAATATATATTATAAAAAAAAAATGCCCACCCTGCCCAAGGCAATAAATACACAGATTCAATGCAAATCTAAAAGAAATGAAACAAAAAAGTAGAAACAAAAAAATTCTAGAAACAAAAAAATTCACAAAAACATTTATAAAAGATTGCTTTTTTTTTTTTAATTTCTAGCTGTCAAAATATAGAAACGACCAAATGCTGATCAGCAGTATTATGGATAAACAATTTGCATTTCTAACAAGTTCCCAGGTGTTCTTGCCCGAGATTTCAATTGGAGAATTGTTGTTCTGGAGAAATCTATAACAAATAGACTGGATCATAATGATTAAAGATTAAAACAAACTTCCATTTCAGAGTCAGGGTGATGACAAGTCAAGACCAGTAGCAGGCCTTGAGATAATTAATTATAAGATAACTGGTTATCTGGATAATTAATTACAGACTTGCATCCAGAATAGCCCACTATCACCACCATCACTGAGTAGCCAGCAGCAGCTGTAAAACCCCAGAAGAATATCCCTGCAAATGATGTGAATTTCATATCTGGAAAGAAATAGTGGTATGTGAAGGTAGAGGATTGGGAAAAATACATTGTAACTTCCAAAATGGACTCTAAGGGAATTAAATATGTTAAATCATCGTTTCTTCAGTGAAAAATTCACTGAAATCCTCCAGCGTCACAGTGAAGCCCTCCTTGTGTGGCAGTGAGGCAAGGAGAGAGTAGGAAAGGGGTCTTTAGCCCACTGATTGCTTTTGGTTAAGGCTCAGCTTCCTGTTTTAAAGATCATGGTCACCCTGCTTTTAGGAGAGAAGCCTTTCAGGGGACATGAGGTGAGAAGCTATAGAACAAGCCCATGTCAGGTCCCTAAAATCACAGACAAGGGATTACTAAGCATGTGATGGTTGCCAGACATCAAGACTCAGAAGAAACAAGAAGATAAAACTGACCAGAGGAAGCATAGGGAACTTAGGAACCCGAAGAAAATTTGAGGGAAATGCTAATGTGCATACAAGGAGATAGTTAAGAGACTGTCACATGCCTAAAACAAAAATAAGATCAAGCAGAGCCTAAGACTGCCAAGGAAATGAAATAGAAATTAAACATGGCTATGTCTCTTCCTGTTTCCCTCTTGTTTTCTTTGTAAATTATAATGGCAAGATGAAAAAAAACCCTGCAAAATAGAAAAAGATGTGACCTTGCCAAAGCAGAGCTGTGGGTTGGCAGGTGGCACAGTCATGGGATGCCTTAAATTGACCATTAAACTGAAGTATAGGAAATTCCAGATTTGGCGTGGGAAAGACATTTTAGGGGCGACTGGTGTAATGTGTGAAAATTGGGTTGTATGAAAATTGAATATGTGCAAGTTAAGAACCATCTGTGTCCACATTCCATTGGGCTTTCCCCAGAGTTAAGAAACATAAATCTTTGAGCTTACACTTGAGGTCACCATAACAATAACCAATATTTCTATATCACTTCATCACTTAATAGCTTACAAAACACTTTTACTAATTGTTATTTTAATCCTTATTCTAGGAGACTACCCTATTCTGCCCTTGAGGGAATGCAAGTAGCCAGCAAATGTATCTATGACTTCCAAGAAATAGAAACTGGCCAAAAAGGCAATTTTTGCAAATTCTTCCCAAAGGATGTTCTGAAAATGGTTGATCCTGTAAGACAATGGTTCTTAAACTGTAGTGCAAGTCACAATCACTTCAATGATCTTTTAAAAAAGATTTATTTACTTATGCATACAAGAGCTAGGGTGTAGGCCAGAGGTGTGGGGTGGGGGGTAGGAAGGCTCTCCAGAGACAGAGTGGGGAGCAGACCAGGCGGATTGACTGAAATACACTGCTGAGGGGAGCAGCAGGCGAGACAGAAGTGGTCTGCTGCACCTGGATGATTTTTTAAAAGGCACACATTGTGGTTCACTTCACCCCAATTTCTGATTCTGTTGAACTGGGATAGAGCCTGAGAATTTGGAGTTCTAACAAATTACTAATTGGTGCTGCTTTGGCCACTACTGCTGCTGGTCCAGGGTCTACACTTTGAGAATCAGTGCCATAAGATATTCTCTGAAAAAAGAACTTAATAGTCAAAGTGAGAGGTATTTACTATGTAATGGAATATAAAATAGCTTCCGCTCCATAAGGGAAAGTAGGAAAAATAAGGGTAGTTATACTAAAATAATAAACTGTGAATAATTTTTCTTTTAAACATTTTTTAAATACCATGAGAGTCTTATCCTTAAACTAAAATGAAAAGGAGTATATAGTATACAGAAAAATAACTAACATAAAAATCTTGTATAAACTTTAATGTAAAATTCTTAATGGTCCAGGAAAATGTTTATGATGTACAATATGATCTTAACCATAAATCTTAAAATATAGCTACCTTTTACTGAGTCTGTGTGTGTGTGTGTGTGTGTGTGTGAGAGAGAGAGAGAGAGAGAGAGAGAGAGAGAGAGAGAGAGAGAGAAAGAAGGGGAAGGGAGAGTGAGATAGACACTGAAAGACACACAGAGAGAAACTAAAGGAACTTCCCAGACTTTTTATAGTGGTTATCTTTGGATTTTGAGCTTATGCATAACTTTTATTTTCTTCTTTGTACTTTCTATAATATGTACATATTATTTAAACAAACAGGGGGTTAAGGTAGAGTTTGTAGGAATTCTGTTGTTTTTTTTTCATTCCCATTTTTAAGACCACCTTTAAAATTCTACCTCTTTTGTTTAAGTAATCTCTTTGATAGAATTACACATTTCTTGTAACATAATTCATACAAAAGGCAATTTGGGGCTATTTATCAGTGGAGGAAAAAGGATTATACCATTAAATCAAGGAGAATCAGATTACCACATTTCAATGCACATAGGCTATAATTAAGGCAAGTTTAAACTAGACTGATCTTTTCCTTTTTTCCTGCTTCCCATAATAATCTGATTTCTTCTCCTTCCCTACTACTCTTATTTATTTTACCAACTTTGTTTGAAAACTGCCCCCAAGTTATAGATCAATCCCTGATATTCATACATAACAGTAAATATCTTGTTCACTTCAGAAAAGGGAAGGTTGACCCTTTATACTTTGTGATGTGCTGATTACAAGCAACCACATCATTAGAAGAGTGGTCTCCAGTGTTCCACGTTCATTCTATAGACATTTCCTTGAAAGAAAATATTAGTGAGAGGTGGTGAATCAGTTCAAGCATTAGCTAAGTTTTAAAAACATTTTTGTAGGGTCTTTTTTTTTTTCTTCATTTTTTTCCCAATAGGAAGCCTAAATCAGACTGAGGCTGTTTAAAATGCCCTCAAGTGTTCTTATTTCTATAATATTTTAATGAAAATACCTCTTCAATAATTCAGTTAATAATGCATATGTTTTACACCTGTTGAGTGCCCAATTTTGTGAGTTCTACATAGTTTCCTGCCATAAAACAACTTCTCCCTAAATAGTAGAGATAAAATTGATGTATAGGGAACATTGAGAGACAAATTAAAGAAAATGTAAGTGAGTGACTCCGTGATGTAAACAAGGGAGGGAGCTATATCCCAATCATCTTCAAACCTCCTAAATAGTACTGTACTAGATTAGTGATGGTTCAGGATTTTTAGCAGTATAGCAATTCCTAAAAGATTTTAAGTTCTACTAAATTAAGGTGAATTCTTGCTCTGGAAAGTTTTCAGGAAAGAAGCATTTCTTTATTTTTTTCTACTGCTACTTGC
Organism: Scalopus aquaticus; assembly: GCA_004024925.1. NCBI lineage: Eukaryota > Metazoa > Chordata > Mammalia > Eulipotyphla > Talpidae > Scalopus > Scalopus aquaticus. The sequence goes on from PVIJ01019266.1 coordinate 4,022, forward strand.
CTTCAGAACATTTACTATTCCACTATGAGCCAGCGAGGAAAACAGGTAGGGGGAGGCATTTCCTCTTAGGGCAGTATACCAGCTAGGATGCTGTTGGCCGCAAGTAAGAGAAAAGCCCACTCAAACGGCAGTAAATGAAAAAATTTCACAAAATAAGAAGCAAATAGTGAGGGTAGATTCCAGGTGTATATGAATCAGAGACTACTTCCTGTCCAGGAACCAGGTTTCTTTATCTGCACTTAATTCATCTGATCCTTAGGCTGATCACAAAGAGGCTGCCACAGTTCCAGGAGGCATTCCTACTGGCACCTGACATGGTGTGGGAAAATGAGCCAGCACAGGGTGCACCCGTGGCCCAAATTTGGTCCAGCACCTGACTTTTGTAAGTTTTATTGGGACACATCCATATGAATTTCTTTGTCTGGGCTGATTTGCCATCTATATTATAATAACAGATGTGAGTAGTTGCAACAGAGAATTTGAAAAATTTGAAAAGCAAGACCAGGTCAAGAAGCTACTTGCTCTTCATTCGCATTATTCATCTCTGTCTCTAATGATCCACCACATGTCCACCTACCCAGTGACACAGACTTATACAAGCATTACACAGACAAAATACTGTCTGTCTCTGCCTGGTAACTTTCACTGCCCCACCCTCACCCCCCTCACCCAACACACACACACACACACACACACACACACACACACACACACACACACACTGTTTTAAAAGAGAAAGTGAGAGAACGCAAACAGGCACCTGCTTCTGAGAGAGTTACTTTTGAACAGCTTCACCTGAATATTTATAAATCTTTATTCTTTGTTGTTCTCAATCCTTGAACTAATTATTCTCTGACTCCTCCGCTTCCTCCTCTTCCTCCCTCAGGCTTAAAGTATCATCTTCACTTCCGCATGAGTCTGAGTTTTTAATAACTTGAGACTGAGTGTTCAAGGCAGGAAGATGAAAGAAAGTAGAAAATAGGGTAGCATCTACCGAGGGACTCCTATGTGCCCTGCATTGTGCAAATCACCCCATATGCTTTCTGTCTTCGCATCTGAAATCAGGGATGAACAAGCAGGAGGAACCTTGGCAAGAAGCTCAGGAAGGGAATGCGAGGGGCACTGAGTTATAGTTACAAGGGAAAGATTGTTTCTTCAATTTGTTAGACAATAGCATGGAATCTTTTCATGCTCAGGCTCTTGCTAAACTAGATATTCCTTCTAGTTTTCCCTTTCTAGTCTTTGTGAGGCTTGCAAACTGAAAACTACAGTGAAAGTAGGGATGGCTATGAAAAATATTCCATTCTAGCTGAATTATTCTTAAAAGGAGTTTATAAAAATGTTAGCAATACTGATGAAGGCCATCTCATCATGCTGCCAGCGCCCACCCACTGCCACAGTGGCTTAAAAAATTACGGGTTTAGTAGTCCAATAAGTAATGTTGGCTTCCCAGTAATTCAGCTACCCAGGGATGGTATCAAGGAACCAGTATTTTTCTGAATCTCTATCCCTAGCAGTTTGACATTTAGTCTTATACTTGTCATCATGACTGCAACATGACTACATCAGATATAGTTATCATGTGCACATTCAAAGTAGAACTGAATGGGAACTATATGGGCAGCCACTTGAGTCCCATATTATCAGGAAAGCAAAATCCTCCCCAGAAACCTCCAGAACTAGATTACATGGATACCTTCAGTTGCAAAGGAGGTAGAGAAAGGAAGGAAAGACAGGGCTGCCTTCGACTAAGGGTGAACAAATAACCACCAAATCTGGACCATTGCCCGTGTTGGTAAATAAAGTTTAGCTGTAACATGGCCGTACCTGTTCATTTACATATTGTCTATGGCTTCTTACATGCCACAAAGACAGAGTTCAGAGAGAGAGACTCAATGACATGCAAAATCTAAAATGTTACTATATGGCATTTTACAGAAAAGTTTGCTCACCCCCACTGTAGTCCACTCAAGAGCATCATGTACCTCAGACACTTCCTTCCGCCAAGCAAACTGGGAGAGTTTCTGGTAGCAAAAATGAAGGGGGTACTGTCTTTGGATGGACACAAACAGCTGTCATTATCTCTTCTAGATGAGGAGATAGAGGTTCAGAAAGCTTAAGTAACCTGCTCAAGGACAGGTCAATGAGCACAGTCCAAGTTCAAGCTCAGGGCTCTCTGACTTCACGTGCTTTTGACACTAAAGTATTTTTGTGAGTTTTTTCATCTGTGAAGGATCTCTGAGCTATCCATTTATTAATCAGATCAGTCCTTAAGTGAGTTGTACAAAAGGACAGAAAGTTTACTTTTCAATTACATTTCAATGATAATTCCCTAATTTGTTCTCTTCCCACTGAATATATACACAAGGGAGAAGACCCTGATTTACTTTAGGATAGGTTTTTTTCCTACCTTTTCTCCCCAGCCCTTTATATAATACCTAACATATAATTAAGACACTACAAGTTTGTTGTACCCCACGCTCCACTATTGTCTCATATCAGGTAAATACACAGCAGGTCCTCGAATAACATCATTTCATACAACATCCATTCTGTTACAATGTTAATGAGGAAAAAAATTCTGGCCAATTTTTGACAAAATGTTGTGAGAAGGCCTGTTTTCCTTCATGGTTTCATTGAAATCAGTTTCCAGGAACCTCAAGAATGTTTAGTGAGGTTGCATGGTGCGCCACTCATGTCTGCATGTATCCCCTCCCCAAGGAGGAAATGAATTTCATCAGTGGGCACCCACTCTGCACTTAACATATGCAGAATACTGAATAACATCCCACCCCACAATTAAACCTATAGAACTGAAAATGATTACAATTGGCAGTGTTTAAGGGCAACATTAGTCATCTCTGATTTAGCCATCAGTCTCATCAGTTCATCAGTGAGTGAGGGCTGCAACATCCACATGGATCTTCGGACTCAATCTTTAGCGACCTCCGTCCTCTGTTACTTCTGCAACCTTGAAACAGCACAAGGTAGTGGACAGCCAAGAACAGTTGACTTTGGGACAAAGGAAAGGGATGAAGTTCTGAGAAAAAAGGAGAGGGAGATTTTTGCAAATTTATTTTTCTTCCTTTTCCTCTTACCTTACCTCCATAACTCAATCTAAGGTGTTAATGAGAAGTAAAGCCTCAATGACAGTTAGACAAATAATTTATTAGCTAATCAAAGTGAAAACTCCAACCCAGGAAGTAGTCTGACAGATGTCACTCTGCAAGAACAGTTCCAACAAATACAAGTTTGAATTTAATTTATAGAATTAGGAACAGTGAATCACTGACACTAAAGATGTAATTATCCTTGACAGGGGCTTCTGGTTCTAAGTTATTTTGACCTAAAGATATGTTGATGGTATCTATGAGCAGAGGAAGACAACACCAGGACTTAATCTTTTAAAGATTGCACTGAGAGTTTGCACTTAAAGCTTTACTCTCAAGAATGCACTGCAGAGATGGAAAGCCTGAGTACCTATTGTTAAATCTTCTTTATCTAGCTCCTTGGTCATTAGGGGAGTTGAAAAGACTAGCTTTAACTGCAGGCACCCAATTTTGCATAGCTGTTTCAGATTTCAAATCTATGCAGATAGCTTTGCTGTCTAGTTTGCTAGAGCAAGGAGGGGGTCATGTTCCCAGAACATTTTTACAGTATGTCCACATCTTCCATTGCAGACATCATAAGCTTACTCAAATGTTCTCCATCTCCCTTACCTACAGATTCCAGCTTTTTCCTTTGCTTGGAAGGGACTTCTTTCCCACCCCAATTCATAATCATTAAACTAACTCCTCTCATAAAGCTTTACTTTAGAGTCAACTTCCTCCAAAAGCCTTCCTCAGTAGCTGAAGATGCCCCTGGTATCACAGTCATAACATCCCATATGCAGCTCTAATTTTCTCCCTGTTTGGCTTTTGTGCAAAAAAGCAAAATCTCTAAGGAGCTACATTGGGTTTATGCTTTGTGTTCCATTAGTAACTGGCAAGTGGGAGAATCAAATTGAAAAGGGAAAATTACGAGTGCCTCTGTCTTCAAATGAGGCAGGTTAGGGAACTCTTACCCACATTGGATTCCCTCTCCTAGAGACTTATTTATTCCTCAGACTTTGGGAACTGTTCAGCAGAATGAGACTCTTTGGTGATTTGATCTGTGTCCTTCACCACTGGGTGTCGTTTTCCGCTGTCTCTCCAGCATTCCTCTACTGCCAGCAGCGTCCACCTCTGCTCTGTCAGTGGTGGAGCCTGGAATACTGCGCAGAGTGCAAAGCTGCTGGATAATCTCGCTTTATTTTTCAGGCCACTGATCAGGGGAAGCAACGTTTGCACTGATTGGGCTCTCTTGACTTATACCAGCCAGTGACTGCAGTTTCCTTCTGTGTTTAAAATTCCTTATCTGGCATTGCTAGCAACTCAACAGGCACAGCAGGTCAATGGGAGCTTATCTCCTGAGTTGGGGCTTCAAAGAGATCTGCGCATAAAACTCTGGGGTTCAGATAGCAGTGCAGCAGTGCCAGGGAGAGAAGGAGCAGCTGCCATCAGTCAATGTCAACATGTAACACAGCCCATTGAATGTTTTCTAAAAACAAAGCTTATTTTACTTTCCCCCCCTTATAAAATAAGCTCATTATAGAAATTTTGGCAAATGGCTAGAGGAAAGAAAAAAAAATCTTGACTACATGTATTTAATATGTTTTTCTTTAGCCTTTCACTAGATTCTTCTTCTAATAGTCATGATGATATGCATTTTGTAATAAATATAAATTTGTATACTGCCGGTTTTTTAGGAGTATTACAAAATTATTACCTCAACTTTTCAGCATAATCGAGTAAATATAGTTTTAATGGTGGCATAGTGTGTATATATTCAATAATTTACTAATTTTCTTGTTGTTAGGTGCTTAGTTTTCAGTATTTTGCATCTCTGCTGTTATGTCTTTGAACATAAAATATTTCTAAATTTATACTTATTTCCTTGGACTGGATTCCCAGGAGAGACTGAATAATATAAGGAAAGTTCTTCATTTATATAGCAAAACAAGTTGACAGAAAGGCTCTACTAATTTATGCTTCTACTAGCAATGTTGGAGAATGCCAGTCAGTTTATTATACCCCAATCAAGACTAGACATTACCCTTTAATAGTGTATATTTTTCTTCTTGATAGGGAAAACATTCACCAGAGGTTTCACTTGCATTTCTTTCATTATTAATGGAGTTAAGCATTTTTCCTCAAGTATTTCATTCTTTGGATATAATCTATTTATGTCCTGTTTTTACTCCCTCTTTGGCCCTTTAATATCTTTTTGTTTTAATTATGTGAAGTAATTCTTCATGTACAATGTAAATATTTTCTTTTCATTCGCCTCTTTCCATTTAATTTTGGTTTGTCTGAAGTGTAAAATAAAAGGATACTGTGCCATCTTCTGCTCTTTTTAAACATAACCACCCTCCTAGAGATAACTTTTTTCTTTGTTTGCTTTATGTTTGTTTATTTGGTTTATGAGGGAAGAGTTTAAGAACCCCAAATCTAAAGTCAGACTGAGTAGAGTAAATACCAGCTCTCACAACCACCAGTTCAATACTGTGGTATAAGTTACTTAAATTCCCAGTGCCACTATGGTCACATCTGCAAAATGGGAGTACTTATCCATACATGCACCTCAAAAAGTTTTTTTCATGATTAAATTAGATAATAAATGCAAAGCATTTGGAACCATTCTTAGAAGCTTACAGCAAGTGTTGATAGAGTTAAGCTTTCTTTTGCTATTTTAAAAAAATGTTTATTTTTCAAAAAACTCTTAATTTCAACTACTTGTTTTTAATAATAAAATATTAGTCATGCTGCTAAAAGTATTTCCAATGAAAATTTCATTGACCTTGTCTCATATACTTTTGTGTGGGTTTTCAGGCCTGAATAGCATTGTAAGAGACAGAGGTTTAGTGGTGAGAGCAAGAATTTAAGCATCCTGACACCTGGGTTTGTGTTTATCTACTTCTACCACTTTCTAACTGTCTCACCTTGGTCAAGGTACTTTTCTGAGACTTATCTCAAAGATAAAGTAGGATTGATAATAATAGAATTTGCCATAATCCAAGTGTCTATCAACAGATTCATAGGTATACAAAATATGATAAAACCATACAATGGAATATTATTTAGGATTAAAAAAGAATGAAGCATTGATATATGCTACAACAGAGATGAAACCCTGAAAACACTGTGTTTGGTGAAAAAAGTCACTTTGCAAAGATCACATACTTTAAGATTTTATTATGTGAAAAGTATAGAATATGCAAATACAGAGAGACAGTAAGTAGATTAGTTGTCACTTAAAGTTTTAGAAGTGGGGAAACTTTGGGAGCCTCCATGGTGGCCAGCAGTTAAGCACTGCGCTGTGGAGCTGTCGGCAGCAGCGATGCGAGTTTGACACCCGGCCAGGGAGATTCCCACATGGCGCAGCAGACCTCTCCTGTCTCTCCTGCTGCCCTCCTCAGCAGTGTATTTCCGTCTATCTGCCTGCTCTGCTCCCCACTCTGTCTCTGGTGAACCCTCTCACTGCCCAATGCCTCTGCCTGTACCCCAGCTTGTATGCATAAATAAATAAATATTTAAAAAAAAAGTGGGGAAATTTTAGGAGGACATTCATATCCTGGTAAGAAAAATTTATTTAGCTTTATAAGGAGGAAGACTAATTTCAGTGAGCTGGAAAAGAAATAGAAGAGGATGACATAAAGACATAGACTCTCTGTGCTACATAGGTTATAGTTCTACCAGTGAGTGTTATAATAAACACCATCAATTTAATCATTATAAAGTTTTATGTAGTAGGGATTGCTTTTAGTTCTATATTACAGATGAACAAACAAACTTGGAGACCCAAGGTCATGTAGAGTGTAGATTAAGTTCTTATACCCAGACTTGTCTGATAGCAGGTATTAGATCACTCCGCCAATATTTTGTATTGCTGTGTGTTTCAGGGTAATCTCTATCATCATGGAGTCTTAGAATAGGAAGATATTTGAAATTTATTCCACTTCTTGGTTCTACTTCAGTGGTTCTGCCTTAGATCCTTAAAGTTATGTTTCTATCCCATTTCTTTTTTCTTTCTTTCTTTCTTTCTTTTTTTTTTTTTTGCCACTGAATCTATTTCTGTCCTCTAGTAATAGAACTGATTTTTTTTCCCTCTGAGAAATCACTCATTCTCTCAGCCTTGGTCCACTTGCTTTGGCAAGGGCTGATTCCATTCCTGTCTCCAGGGTTAGGTGAATCACTGTCTTGATCAGTCTGAACATGGCATCCCGTAGGCTACTGTAATAAGTTTAAGGATAAGCTTGCAAACAAATTCAAGTCATTGCAAATCACATCCAAGACTGACATCATACTGTTGTGAGAGAAGTCCTGAGACTTGATTCTGGGAGGATATAGCCCTGGAGCTGCTGGGAGCATTATTGCTTTACAGAGAATCTGAAAGTGAATCTTACTCCTGGGAGAGCAGATCCGGAAGATAGAGAGAGGACAGGTCCCAATGAACAGTTGGATCAAGCCCCAGTTAACATCAACATCTCTGTATTTTCATTACATAAGCTTAGTATGTGTTTACTTATTTGCTTAGTTCACTTTTGAATGGAATTTTCTCTCATTTGATACCAAGAAATACCTAATCTGTAGCTTACCACTACCAGTACAATATTTTCCCAGCAGTACTGTGTTAGCCATAAAGTGCCCTAATCTGCCATATTTCTCTTTGTGCTCCACCCTCACAAATGCTAGGGTGATGCCTCATTTGTAGGGGTGCTTAGTAATGCATCATGGAGTCAATAGAATTGAATTAAATGTGGACAACAGAATTGAATGTGGACTGACTCTGCACATGTCCTAAAATTGCTTCAGAAAAGCTTCTTACCTATAATGCTGTTAACTTTCTATCTTGTAATTGTAAAAATAACCTGCGATTATTTTTGTTTGTTTGAATCCAAGTTAAACTAGAATTTAGTATAAACATGTACTTGGAATGTTGATTTATATGCCCCAATAAAACGGGTTGGAAGTTGAAAAATACATGACTCAATTCGTGAAATACTCACTTTCCTTTGTGAAAAACAGATTTTCCTAGGGGGTTGGGCTTGATTCTTTTCACAAAGACCACCATTCTCTCAAATAAAAAAAAAAAAGGAACAAAGAAAGAATCAATTTTTCTATTTATTACCGAGAAAATGTGGCAACAATTCTGCACCATAATGGCTATGAGCTATTGCTCTTGTGCTGAAAGTAGAAACACTGCTCAGTTATGCCTCAGGGATATGGACAATCCTTATTTTCTTGACTTAACAACTGCACAGGTATTGTTCCCCCAGTGAAATAGGTAGGGAAAATCTTCTACCATGTCTTTATGACAAGAAAAAGAAAACAATAGAGGAAATAGTCAATTATATTAATATTACTAATTCCAATTCCTTATACCTACACTTGTAGTTCACTCTTACTCACTTATTATGTACCAGATATTGTCCCAACCATTTTTGCACTTATCAATAATAAGTTGGGGCTATGATTATCTTCATCTTATAGTTACGAAAATGCTTTACCTTGCTAATGGTCACACAGGTTTTAGTGAAAGAGCTAAGAGTCATACCAAGTAGATTGTCCCAGAGCTTTTGTTCTTAAGCATCATGCTTGACTACTTCTGAGAATATTTGCTATCACAAGTTGATAAGTTTGTAGGAATATATGAATGTGACCTTTTGGGCAAGTGACCTCACAGTATCTATTAAGACTTAAAATCACACATACCTTTCACCTACAATCTAGAAATATATTCTACAGAACAAGTAGACATCTAATAGAAGATGTCTACCTATAAGAATATTTATCACAACATTGTTGATAGGAACTGAGAATCCTGAATGTCTGGCAATAAATGGAGGTTGAATGAACAGCCACTTGGCAGGCATATTCTGAATGAATTGGATCTAGATCAGTTGATCTGAGATATATCCATGGTGTAACATTAAATGAGAAAAACATAGTAGAGAACTTTATATAGTACGATCCACTTATGTAAAATGAGCTCAAAGAATATGCATATTTGCATGCTGTTTCATGAGAATTGAGTGGAATTAGGATACATCAGGCTGTTAGTATTTGTGAGGTGGGGAAACGTGGGCACAAAGAAAGGTAAGAAAACAAAAGCTAAAAAAACATGAAATAAGAGGCACATATAATGTCATTTAAATGTCATATATAAAGTATTACCACAATATGTAATAAGTGAGTATGCATTTGGGAAAGAATTACATAGTAACAAGCACAAATGCTGAATCAAATATGAATGTGATTAAATGATAACTGTGAAAAACATTTTTCTTGATTTTTGGCTTTCTAATGCAAATCTTCCTCAACTTATGATGGGACTACATCCCTATAAACTCAGTCAAGTTGAAAATATCCTAAGTGAAAAATATATTTAATACATCTAACTTACTGAATGTCATAACTTAGCCTTCTATCAAGTGTATCACTTTTGACTCATCTTAAAGTAAAAGAACCATAAGTCAAATCATCAAAGTTGGGATTGGTTTTTTTTTTCAAGATTTATTTTTATTTATGCATAAAAACGGGCACAGGCCAGAGGCATGGGGCAGCAAGAGGGCCCACCAGGGACAGAGCGGGGAGCAGAACAGGCAGATCAATGGAAATACACTGCTGAGGGGGGCAGCGGGCGAGGCAGGAGAGGTCCGCCACGCCTTGTGGGAATCTCCCCAGTCAGGTGTCGAACTCACTCTGCCGCTGCCGACAGCTCCACAGCACAGCGCCCAACTGCTGCGCCACCAGGGAGGCCCCAAAGTTGGGATTGTTTGTATAGATCTTTATTAATAAAGGACCATTAATGGGCAAGGAGGAACAGATATAAACCTTTTAAAGTAAGAACAAGTCTGGAGACCTGCCTCCATCACCACTGCCATCACCAGCACTGGAAACTAGTACTCCCAGGCACCACAGGGGAAAGGACCATTGTTGCCCAAAGGAACTGAAAGAGGGTGAGTGCCAGGAGGGGAGAATAGCCTGCATGAGGCAAGTAAAAGCTAGCCACAGGCCTCTGGACCAGAGTTTTAGGATTTGAGTTCAGCCTGCACTGGGTCCACCCACCCCCATCACTTCTACCATCACTGGGACTGCAATGGGAAACAGCTCTCCTAAGTGCTGTAAGGGAAGGGACCATTGTTGCCCAGTGGAACTGAGAGAGGGTGAGTGCCAGGTGGGGAGGATAGCTCACACAGAGCAAGTGCAAGCCAGCCACAGCCCTCTGAGCCAGAGTTCTTGGAATTGAGTGGAGCCTGACTAGGACTACCAACCATCATGGGAACCAGAAGAGCACAGCCCCTGTGCCACTGTTGGAAGCCAGAGATCACACACCCACCTTCTGGGACTGAGTGAAAACAGAGGGAGGGGATCTCCAGGCACAATGCCCATCAACATATCCACAGCATCACCACCCTGGTGGAGGTTTGGCATAATAGGGCTGACTCAATTGGACCACCAGTTCCCAACATCCCAGAAGAAACCCGAAGAGATGCCTGCAAGTACCAGTACCATAGTGTCACAACACATAGAACAAATTAGAAAACAAACAGAAGGGAGAAGGAAAAATACAAATAACCAAGCAAGCCCTCAGGGGCAGGACACACCACAAAAAGAAAATCAGCTCCCAGAACTCAACAAAAATGACATGGAAGAACTTCTCTGCCTGCCAGAGAGAGAATTTAGAATCATCATGATTAAAAAACATAAAGAAAATGAAAAGGAAAAGAATTATATGAGAAATATAATTAATGAACTAAAGAATGAAATTGAGTCCCTAAAAAAGGAAATTAAAGAAATTAGGAGGGCCTCCCTGGTGGTGCAGCGGTTAAGCGCTGCGCTGTGGAGCTGTCACAGTGGTGACGCGAGTTCGACACCTGGCCAGGGAGATTCCCCCATGGTGCGGCAGACCTCTCCTGCCTCGCCCACTGCTCCCTTCAGCAGTGTACTTCTGATCTGCCTGTTCTGCTCCCTGCTCTGTCTCTGGTGAACCCTCTCGCCACCCCACACCTCTGGCCTGTACCCCAGCTTGTATGTACAAATAAAATAAATCTTTAAAAAAAGAAAAAAAAAAGAAATGCAGGAGATTAAAAGATTAATGGAGGAGCTAAAGAACTCTGGGGAAAGCAATGAAATCAGAATTGATGAAATGGAAGAACGAATCAGTACTCTCAAAGACACAGATATAAAAAGAAATAAAAAAAGAAAGAGAAAGAGAAGTACGAAGGATAAAGAATGAAGAAACACTTCGAGAACTATCTGACGCCATGAGGGAAGGAAACATAGAGCTATAGGAATCCCAGATGGAAAGGAGAGAGACCAAGGAACAGAGAAACTAAGGAGGTAATAGATGAGCGCTTCCCAAGCATGAAGAAGGAGATGAAAATAGACATACAAGAAGTGAGAAAACTCCAAATTACCACGATGAAAGAAAAACTACAGCAAGACACATAATAGTAAAGCATTCAAGAGTCCAAGACAAGGAAAAAATATTGAAGCCTACAAGGGAGAAGAAACAGATAATCTATAAAGGAAAACCAATCAGGCTGACATCAGACTTATCCGAGGAAACACTACGGGCAAGAAGAGAATGGAGGGACATATTTAACAAATGCCAACCAAGACAACAAATGCCAACCAAGAATACTTTACCCTGCAAAGCTCTCCTTCCTCTATGAAGAAAAAATAAGAACCTTCCCAGACAAAAATAAACTCCAGAAATTCATTATGATTAAACCCCCACGCCAAAAAATACAAGAATTCTTAAAGCCAAAACCAACAGAGGAATGAATAAGAAGATAAGACAAGGAATAAAATCACAAAAAAAAACAAACAAAATGGCAAATATAGATGCCAATGTATCATATTAACTCTAAATATAAATGGACTAAACTCATCAATAAAAAGAGACAGAGTAGCAGGCTGATTAAAAACCAAAATCTAACCTTCTGCTGTCTCCAGGAAACACATTTAACCACAAAAGATAAACACAGACTGAAAGTGAAAGGTAGGAAAACAATCCTATAAGCAAATAGACCAAAAAAGAAGGCAGGAATGGCTATACTTATATCAGATGAAATAGACTTCAATCTAAAATAGGTAAAAAGAGACACAAATGGGCACTACAAAGGGAGCAATAAATCAGGAAGATATAGCACTGATCAACATATACTCACCAAATGAAGGAGCACCAAAATATATAAGACAATCACTATCAGTTCTGAAAACAGACATTACAGAAAATACATATATAGTAGGAGACTTCAACACCCCACTGTCATCAATGGACAAATCAACAAGACAAAAAATAAAGACACTAGAGCCCAAAATTAAGACCTAGACTTCAAGGGCTTAACAGACATCTATAGGACACTGCACCCAAATAAATACAAGTACACATTTTTCTCAAGTACACATGGATCACTCTCCAGAACTGATCACATATTTGGCCACAAGACAAACATCAACAGATACATTAAGAGAAAAATTATTCCAACTATCTTCTCTGACCATAAAGGCATCAAACCAGAAATAAATTATGAAAAGAAAGCAAGGAACCCTCCCACTTCATGGAGAATGAAATTCACACTACTGGAAGACCACTGGATTAGAGAAGAGAACAAAGAAGAAATAAAAAAATACTTTGAGACAAACGACAATGAGGACACAACTTTCTAGAATGTTCAGAACACAGCTAAAGCTATAATAAGAGGAAAGTATATAGCAATACAGGCACACATCAAGAAACAACTCAAAGAAACAATCTAATCTCCCATCTCAAAGAACTAGAAAAAGAACAACAAAAGAACCCACAAACCATTAGAAGAAAGGAAATAATAAAAATCAAAGAATAAATGAAATAGAAACTAAAAAACAATCTGAAAAATCAATGAACCCAAAAGTCGGTTCTTCGAAAAAATTAACAAAATAAACAAACCTCTAGTCAGGCTCACGAAGTAAAAGTGGGAGAAAACTCAAATAAATAGGATCACAAACGAAACAGGGGAAACTACAACAGACTCAGTAGAAATCAAAAGAATAATCAGACATTGCTATGATAACTTATATGCAAACAAGTTTAACAATCTAGAGAAAATGGACAAATTCCTAGAATGATATAATCATCCAAAGCTAGATAAAGAGAAATAGAACAACTAAACAGATCAATTATAAGCAGTGAAATTGAAACAGTAATCAAAACACTCCCAAAAACAAAAGCCCAGGACACGATGGATTCACAAATGAATTCTACCAAACATTCAGAAATGAATTAGTGCCTATCCTACACAAACTCTTTCCAAAAAATTGAGAAAGAAGGAATATAACCAAATATGTTCTATGAAGCCAACATTACACTAATACCAAAGCCAAAGATAACACACAAACAAGAAAACTACACGCCAATCTCTCTAACAAACACTGATGCAAAATTCCTCAACAAAATCCTTGCCAACAGAATCCAACAACACATGAAAAGAATAATACACCATGATCAAGTGGGCTTTATTCCAGGGGCACAAGGATGGTTCAATATCCAAAAATCAATTAGTGTAATGCAACACATAACGAAAAGAAAAATAAAAACCATGTGATCTTATTAATAGATGCTGAGAATGCATTCAATAAAATTCAAATCCATTTATGATGAAGGCCCTTGAAATTCTCGGGATAGAAGGAACATAGCTTAACATGATAAAAGCCACATACAACAAACCAATAGCCGACATAATTCTCAATGGTGAAAAGCTGAAAGCCTTTCCTTTAAGATCAGGAACAAGGCAAGGGTGTCCACTCTCACCACTGTTTTTTCAATATAATACTGGAAGTCCTGGCCAGAGCAATTAGACAAAAGAAAGACATAAAGGAATCCAAATAGGAAAAGAAGAAGTAAAACTATCACTATTTGCAGGTGATATGATAATATACATAGAGAACGCAAAAAAAATTCCACAGAAAAACTAATCAAAACAATCAACCAGTTCAGTAAATTAGCAGGATAAAAATCAAAACAAAAATCAGTAGCCTTCCTCTATGCAAACAATCAATCTGAAGAAGATGAAAACTATCCAGTTTATAATTGAAACAAAAAAAAATCAAATACTTGGGAATAAACCTAACAAAAGAGGCATGGGACCTATGCAAAGATAATTATAAAATATTGTTAAAATAAATAGAAGACACAAAGAAATGGAAAGACATCCCCTGCTCATGGATCGGAAGAATTAACAATATCAAAATGGCCATCCTAACAAAAGCAATTTACAATTCAACACTATTCCAATAAAAATCCCAATGACATTCTTCAAAGAAATAGAATAAATATTGATGAAATTCATATGGAGTCACAAAAGATTTTGAATAGCCAAAGCTCTCCTGATTAAAACAAAGGAGAATGGAGGTATCACACTCCCAGACTTCAAATTATACTATAAAGCCATAATAATTAAAAAAGCATGGTTCTGGAACAAAAACAGACATACAGACCAATGGAACAAAATACAAAGCCCAGAAATAAAGCCCCACATATATGGACAACTAATATTGACAAAGGAGCAAAGAATATGCAATGGAACAAAGACAGTTTGTTCACTAAATGGTGCTGGGAAAACTGGACCACCATAAACAAAAGAATGAAACTAGACCACTACCTCACACCATGTACAAAAATCAACTCAAAATGGATAAAAGAACTAAACATAAGACCTGAAACCATAAAATACATAGAAAAGAAATAGGCAAAACACTACAAGACATACATCTCAATAACATCTTTAAAGACTAATCACTCAAAGCAAAGAAAGGGAAGGAAAAGATAAATAGCTGGGACTACATCAAGCTAAAAAGTTTCTGTATAGCAAAAAAGACACACAAAGACAAAACAAAAATACACCCCACTAATTGGAAAAAAACATTGCATTCCATAAAACAGATGGGACTGATCACAAGGATCTACAAAGAACTCACATGACTCAACAAAAGAACCCAGTCAAAAAATGGGCAGAACTTAAAAGACACTTCTCCAAAGAAGATGCAAATGGCCAACAGGTATATGAAAAAATGTTCAACATCCCTCATAATGAGGGAAATGCAAATCGAAACCACAATGAGATACCACCTTACACCAGTGAGAATGGCACAATTTAAAAAAACAGGCAACAACAAATGTTGGTGAGAATGTGGAGAAAAAGGAACACTCCTCCACTGCTGGTGGGAATGCAAACTGGACCAGCCACTATGGAAAGCTGTATGGAGATTCCTCAGACTATTAAAAATGGAGCTACAGTACGACCCAGCAATTCCACTCCTAGGGATCTACTCAAAGGACACAAAAACATTAATCCAAAAGAATACCTGCACCCCTATGTTTACTGCAGCATTATTTACAATAGGAAGACTGGGAAATAACCCAAATGCCCCAAAACAGATGACTGGATTAAAAAGATTTGGTATATATACGCAATAGAATACTATTCGGCAATCAAAAATGATAAACTAATGCCATTCACAGCAACATGGATGGAGTTAGAAGGGATTATGCTCAATGAAATAAGTCAGAAGGAGAAAGAAAAATATAGGATGGTTTCACTTATAGGAGGAATATAGGGGAACAAGAGATTAAGGGAAAAAATAATAAAAAAAAAAACAACAAAACAAAATTAAACAGACAACTATAATTCAGAGACATTCTGCAGGGAAGGGGGAGGAACAGGGCTCAATACGAGGGTGAGACGAGCACAACGGACTATGGTGATGATGCAAGAGTGAAATGGTAGAATTTCTAGGGGACTACACCTGAGAAAAGAAAGCAAACATTGTGAAAAAAAAAAGAATGAACAAAGATGTAATATATTTATATGTGTGTGTGTGTGTGTGTGTGTATACATATATATTCATATATGTGTATATATATACACACATATATGTAGATGTATATACACTATGTACACACTATATATATACACACACGCACACATTATATATATATATATATATATATATATATATATAAACTATTATTAAAAAGAACGAGTCTGAAATACGGAAGTGAAATTAAGTGCTAAAGCTAATTTAATGCAATGAGAACATGGGCTCTGTGAGGTGTGGTACAAGTAGCTTTGCCAAGAATCACGGGTTGGGCCCTCAAGAGTAAACAAAGCAGCACTAAGTATTATGGGATAACATAGTGCTGCCAAATTTACCTACATTCCTGATTTGAGACTTGTTTGCTGTCAAATCACAGCTTTCTTAGACATACATATATACATTTATTGAAGTACCCACTAGCAACTCTAGAGCTTTGGAAACTATCTTCATTACAAATGCATCTGCCATCTGTCCATCTAACCATCCAGGTAGCCATACAGCCATCCATCAAGCCAATTCTCATTCAGTTAGCAGTTATTGTGTGCCTATCATGTGCCAAGCAAAATGCTAAGTGCTCATTTTGTGGTATACTTTCTTTTACCATAGAAGGTAAAACATGTCCTTGCCTTCCTCCTGAAACTCCATCTAAGCAAAAACACGTTGACTTACACTGATAATGTGTCAAAGAGAAAGTGGAGGGATTTATTTTTTATGCTGGGCCAAGGGTGGACATTAACTTTTCTTTGCAGGCCAGCTTGTACTAACAGCCCTGTTAAATACCTTTACCTACCACTGCACATGAAGCATCCTATAATCTGACCCTGACTTTGTTTGACCTGTTCTCTTTCCTACCATTTTCTACCCTTAATCAAAATTTCTGAACATTCCCAGAACAAAGCATGCTTTTGGAAGTCTCATTGCCTTTGTAAATAACAGTCACTTTGCTTGGAAGCTCCCTATCCATCCTTTAGTAATCAACTCATCTGACACCTCTGTGAGGTCCTCAATCACTTTCGCCAAGAATTAATTCCTCCATTCCAGATATCAGTACCAGTAACTGTTGTTACCTGAGGCCTACAGTAAGTTTATGAAGTTGGAAACCTGCAAAATGAACCATCCATGTGGTTATGAAACTCTTAAGTCAAAGAGTGATGCAAACAGGTTTTAAAAAGTCACTTACATATAGGAAACTTCCCAAACTTATAGGATTCGACTGTAATTTGATTGAAAGAAAAAAATCATAAAGAGAAATTGTTTAGCTGCTAAACACAGAAGAGAGTCTGAGATACAGATGTTAACATTTCCATGAAGTGCAATTTCCTTGCTGGAGATAAAATTTGAAATATGCCCAGTCTAATGACAAGGTGGTCCCTAGTGTGGAGATGGATACAAGAGGTTATAATTTCTAGTCCCATCAGCAATACTATATGAGAAAGATACAATATCACATCTTAGCCAGGTCTACAAAGCAATATTGTGATTATAATTAGGCTTCTTATGTATTAGTAATAAGGAACAAAAATGTCCTATCAATATAATGCTTACATTCCAATCTATTTGATACTTTTATTTCCCATTGAAAATTATTAAATAATTATTCCAGTGTCTATTTTTATTCTCCTGGCATTTTGTCATATGTCACTGCCAGGACCCTATTAGTCCTAGCCATTGAACCCAATAAGATGATAAACTGACAAAGTAGAGAGCTTGAAAAGAGTAATTATTGAGACACCAACCAGCAATTGTCAGCCTCCCAAGCACACATGGTGAATAGCATTCATATGAATAGTTTCCATGTACTATTCAAAGTTAGTTTATCCCGGACTCAAAACTCAGTATATGTGTTGGCTCCAATTCCGTTTCTATTCCATTTAAGAAAGCATATCAGAACGTAAATAAGTATATTTGGTTGTCATAGAAATGGCTTAGAACTTGAATTTTTAAAGTAATAAAATATTCTTGTTGCTTTTAGTAAGTGAATTATATGATTTTATCTATATTTTAGAAATGTAAAATGGAATATATGTAGAATGATCTTGAGGTGTTTGGGCAAGAGTTACTGATGGCCTAAATCAAAATTGTGGCAGTAAGAATGGAGAAAAATGGATAGGTTTCAGAGTTGTTTGGGAGTGGAATGCATAGTATGATTAAATGTTGAGATTGAGGGTTGGAAGGAGGTAAGAGAAAAGAAGTTATAAATAAATAAGCTTGCTTGAATAAATGGAGAGATAGTAGTACTCTAATAGAAAAATGATTACAGAATTAAAAAGCTAGGTTAGGGTGGAAAACATAATTCTTACTTTATATATAATAGGTTTGAATTTTCCAAGGGAAATTTAGATGCCAAGTGAATGTCAAAAATGGTCTTTTTATTAAGATAAAACTGAAAGTATAAATGTAAAGGTAATTGAATTATAAATGACAGACGTCATCAACATGGTGGTGAAGGGAAGCTAGTATCAACTCTCCCAAAAGAAAAGCCGGCGATAAAGAGACATCAGCCAAACCCAGAGAAGATCCAGAAACGCTACATAAATCTAACACCCTCATGGGTGAGTAGAACTTGGAAAGAAGCTAAAAAGGCTGATTAAGGAGAAGAAAGAACCACCAGATCCCCTCTCCCCTCCCCTCAACACAAAACCGGACCAGGAGACCAAGACGAGAGGCACCTGAGGAAACCCAGGAAAAAAAAAAAAAGGTGGACAGAGGCGTTTTCCCGGGCATGGCAGAGTGATAAAACTCGAGACTGACACCAGCAGTCCCTCCAGGTAGCAACAGAGCCCTGGAAAGGGGAGAGTGCACTGGGGAAGTTGGTGGGACACGGGACAAAGCCCCGGGCAGCCACGGTGTGGCCCCTCCCCCCACCTCCATTATGGAGTTAGCACTCTAGCTCCTCTCTGGAACGGAACTCTGGGGTAGTGGTCTACCCACCCCTTCAGTGACACTATTGGTAGCTAACCACCGGAGGAAACGCGGGGGGGAAAAAGAAAATCCCAGCTACAGGTGCGGGAGAAACAGGACATGGGCCGCATGCCGTAGGAACTTTCTGTCCTGTCCCGTGCAAGAGAGCGAGAGCTCCCTAGGCAGTTCCATTGTGCCACTTGCAGAGAATTGCTGCGGTGGGCGGTCAGCTTCATAACCCACAGATAGAGATGGTGGGCTAGGCTGCCGCAGCTTCCCTCCAGGCGACAGAGAGGCGAGGAGCAGGGGCCGCTCTCGGTTGTCACTTCCTGCTCTGCCCGGCGCGGAAGAGGGAGCTAGGTCAGGGCAACCTCACCAAGGCGAGCCAAAGCCCCCAAGGTGTGTGCGCCCCGCACCGCCACGCCCCCGCCCTCCAGCCAAGCAAACAGCTGCGCTCCCGCTCTCCAGCTGCATCCCCGCCCCCCAGCTGCCTCCACTGCCCACGCCCCAGCCCTCTAGCCCCTCACGCACCTGACACCGCCACACCCCCACACTCCGGTCCACACCCCCACCATCCGGTCCCTCTAGGCGCGCGCCCCTTGCCGCTGCAGTCAGCAGCGTGCCCACCCTGCGCTGACCTCCAGTCGTGCGCATGCCACTGCACCCCCGCCCCACAACTGCGGGAGCGCCCGGTGCCGTCGCCGCCGATGCCCTCCAGCCAAGCATGCCTCCACACGCCTCCACCCTCCAGCAGTGCGCGCCCAGCCGCCGGCCTCCAGGTGCACACGCCCGTGCTGCCACCGCCCTCCAGCTGCTCGCGCAACCGCTGCCACCCCCCAGCCGCGCACGCCAAGCTCCCGCAGCCTCCCAGGCTCATGAGTGGCAATAGGGTCTGCAAATCCACAGCAGAGCTTGGAACAGCTGGAGATTCCTGGCGGGACACGAAGCTACAGCTGCCAGAGGCAACACACAGCCACCTGCTCCCACCCCCCTCCCCCACCATAAAGTGGAGGCGACCTGATAGGGGTGAAATCAGAGGTGCAGAGCCACAGGACCGGCCTTGGAAGACTTCTCCTCACCAGACCCGACCCTAAAAGCAGTGATAGCCTCTAGTAAACTCTGGAGGAAATAATGGGAGAGAAAGAACAGGAAGATCTATA
>PVIJ01019267.1:0-24013 GCA_004024925.1 Scalopus aquaticus
AGGACTATAGGGAGGCCGGGTGGGAGAGAGACACTCAGCGGTGGGGGAGGGGGGAGGGGAGGATAAGGGCACAAAATGCAAGAGAGGAGAATACAGGGGACCATGGAGATGGATCACGGGTGAATTGGTGGTGGGCTGCCCAAGGGGAATACAAAATGTAAAAGACACAAATAACAATAAAAAAAAATGGAAAAAAAAATAATAATAACAGAGATCTCTTCTATACTATTGCAGTCTGGTTTTTTTTTTTAATATTTATTTTATTTATGCGTACAAGAGCTAGGGTGTAGGCCAAAGGTGCAGATGGTGAGAGGATTCATCAGACAGTGGGGAGCAGAACAGGCAGATCTACTGAAATACACTGCTGGGGGGAGCAGCTGGCGAGACAGGAGAGGTCTGCTGTACCATGTGGGTCAGCTCCCTCAGGATGATCAAATTTGTGCTGCAGTGGCTGCTGATAGCTTCATAGTGCTGAGACTTTAACCCCTGCGCCACCAGGGAGGCCCTGCAGTCTGTCTTAAAGTAGCTTTCCTTGTGCAAAATTCCCTAACTTCCCTCTACATTTTATTTTCTTTCTGAAAACTCCATAGAGTGATAAAAGAAATTGATATAGAAAGGGACTAACATAAACACCCTTTTGCGAAAACAAAAGATAAAATTAGAAAGTGAATCTTCCTTTAGGAAGCAGTCTTTTGTTAAAGGGAAATGGTAAAGCCGGAACTATGTTAGGGAATCACCACTGTTATAAATTCCTTTCTACTCATGAAGAAACTACTATATATTCAGTTTAACCCAGAAGCTAAACTAGAAAACTGTATGAATAAACCAAAGTATATAATTCACTTACTGCTGTAATAAACTACCACAAACTTAGTGACTACAAACAACACAGTTTAATAATTTTACAGTTCTGGAGATCAGAAGTCCAACATTGGTCTCATTGAGCTAAAATGAAGGTGTCAACAGGGCTGCATTCTTTCTGTAGACTAGGGGGAGATCTGTTTCCTTACAAAGAAGGAGGCTGCCTTTCTTTGGCTGGCGGTCCCTCCCCTGGTAGTTACAAGGTCAGCTGCACTGGTCTGAGTGTTTCTCTTGCTGCCATCTCTCACTGTTTCTCCCTTTTCATCTTCCTCTTCCACTATTAAGGAACCTTGAGATTACACTGGTGCTTCCAGGATAGTCTAGAATAATTTTAAGATCAACTGATTAGCAACCTTAATTCTACCTATAACTCTAATTCTCCTTTGCCACTCAGCCTAACATGATCACAGCTCCCAAGGATAGGACAGAAGTACTTGGGGGGCTACTGTTCTACTTATCACAACATTGAAATGAAATGTGGTTATGCTTTGTTCCCTCAGGTGAAGCTATTTTCTATGATTCAATGTTAAAATTCTCTTGCTGAAAAATTTTCAACTATCAATCTAAAATGCAAATTTTTGTCAAATATTAGGAAACATGTTCTAAATAATTATGAAAAATCACAGTGGGACTAGAGATTAATAATCATTCAATACTTACCACTAGTGTTAATGATGTCAGGTGTACTTGAATTTAACTCTCTCAAGTTTCCAGTTAAAAAGTCTTTGGTCTCTGTGAAAGAAAGAAAACCAGGATAGGGGCCTCCCTGGTGGCACAACGGATTAAGCACAGCACTATGAAGCCATCCAGAGCCACTGAAGCACGAGTTTGATACCCGGCCAGGGAGCTTCCCAAATGGCGAGGCAGACCTCTCCTGCCTCACCCACTGCTCCCCTCAGCAATGTACTTCAGTCGGCCCGCCTGTTCTGCCCACCTCCCCACCTCCCCACCCACATCTCTGGTGAATCCGCTCACTGCCCTGCACCTCTGGCCTGTACCCCAGCTTGTATGCATGAATAAATAAATCTTTAAAAAGAAAAAAGAAAACCAGGATAGATTTTTGGGTTTAGATCCAACTATCCCAACTCACTTCCTCCTTCCACAGGTCACAACACATCTATGCTCTGGGAGAGAAGAAGCTTGAATATTATCTGAACTGTGTGTGCTGGTAGCAGAGACTCTCTGAGGAAGGAAACTGGGTCAAGACTTTTTAATCACACCTCTTTTTACCTTTTGAAATTTATACCATGTGCATATACTCAAAAAGTATTGTCATTTGTAAATACAGTATACAGCCCTATCACAATGGTGGGTGGAAAAGGCTGAAGAGGTGAAGGCTTTTCATCCCCTTTCTTCCCTGGTCCAGTAGGGAAGAAGGCATCAGTCCTTCAGAGGGTTCCTCAGCTGGAACTGGTGCTGAGTGATAACAGAGGAGCTAGGCTAGAGGCACTACAGGACTCCATGTAAGAGAAACAGCAGATCAAACTTACTGAATGCTCAACACCATTCCCAGAGGGAAGAGAGAGCAGGCCCAGCCATACTCAGGTAATACTAGACCTTGTTCATGTATTTTATAAAATGAGTAACTTAAAACTGAATGGGGGGGAGGGGAAGCAAACAAAGGTCAACAATTAAAATAATGAGATATATAATGCAAAAATAACAGTGCATTAACAATAATAAATCTAAACCCTAACTACAAAAAACTAGATTTGACTGAGGAAGGGAGGGAAGAAAATAGAGCTTTATGCTTTCAAAAATGTAGGTAATAACTAGTGTTCCAAGTAACTGGAGACAGAAGAAAACATAACCCAAGCAATAAAAGAAATGGAAACAGGACAAAATATTTATACCAAACAAAAAAGGTCAAAAGGTCATATAATTATACTTTTAACAGAGTGTAAGTTAAGCTTTCAAGTTAGATTACAAAAAGAAAAATCTAGTTTGGCCCAATAACTAAATCTAAACATCTGTAACTGAGGTAGTCACATGTTAGGAAATTTGCTAATGCACACACACACACACCGTGATCTACTAACAAAATATTACAAAGTGAGAAAGGAATAGAAAAGGGTCATTTCATGTTCACAATAACATTGACATGAATATGAATCACATGACTGCAGAATACATAAAGCCAGTTAAAATACAGGAAAACTTACAAAGAGACACAATGGTAGTAGATTTGAATCTATTCACCTACATCTCTTGGTGCACTGGTTGATCAAGAGCCACACCACTGACAGATGCCAGGGTCTCTTGCAGAGAAGAGTACCAAGACAGCTTGGACGTGCTCAGATTGATTATCTCCAAAGACACCAGTCTTCAGGCAAGGCTGACTTGCCTTGTCCTGGCTGACCTTGCACTGGCAGACTGCAGCTCTCTGGTAGGCAGGACCTAGGCAAGTTCCAATCTGCACACAGGGAGTTCTAAGCCAATCCCCACTGAGGAGATGGTTAAGCCATCCAACTAGGCAGAGCTCTCAGTCACCTGCCTTCAGATTGCAACAGAAGCCAAGTTCCAGGTAGGATCTCAGATCCCCACTGCTCTTTCTCCCTAGTACCTGGATTCCCCGTGCCCTCAGCCTGAAAACTCTACTCTCCAATCGATGCAGGTGAGTGAGATCAAAAGATTTAACATACTCAACTGTTATATATTTAAAACATATATGACAGAGATTCAGATTTTTCATTCTTGTAGCGAATTTGAAAGTCATACAAAAATTTTCTAAATATTCTAAAAAATGTGTATTCTAAGCTACATGTAAGTTGCAGCTGACCTTAAAAGAGCATGGGAAAAATAAGAACTAGAAAGAAAAGAAAAAATTATCACATTTCACCATCTCCCCTTCCGATCAACTGAGTAACAAGGCAATATCACCAAACATTTCCAAAAACTAACCCAAAAAATGACACCAAGGGATTACTCAACTGAAAAAAATGGGGCAAATCCTAAGTAATGAAAAATTATGCCCATCCAAGGTAAATGGTAGGGTTACAGTTGTAAGAAGATATTTAAGCAACACTGTCCTCCTTTTTGTCTCATGCATTTACCAAAGTAGGTATTTTTCATTTCCCAGACCATCATTTGTCAAAGAAATTACAGAAACCATAAAGCTAAAGGTTAAACACTTTAAATAAGAATTCATACTCCAAGGAAGTAAGAATCTTTCAACTTTTATTTCTAGGATACATTCATCTGTAACCTTTTAGTTTTCTTTACAATTTTCCCCCTAAGAGAAATGAATACAATAAAAATATAATCCAACTACCAGCAATGTTCGTAACCAGAAAAGAATCTAAAATCTCTGGTGTGATAATATAGGATTTTTTAAAAAATATAAACTTCATACCAGAAATAAAGCCTGAATATTCTCTTTCTTTAAAAATATAATTTTCCTTCTTTGCGCTTCCATGTAAATCTTATAATCAACCATTTAGTTCTAAAGTGTATTTTTAAACTAGTAATTATAACACTACCATTTTTTCCTACTTTGTATCCCATACTGTACTTTAAATCAACTAATAATCGCAGTTTTTAAAAATGAGATGCTAGTAGGGTTGGAGCAAGATTCTTCAAGATACACTAATTAAAAAGAACAAAAATTACCAGTAGCAAAGTTAAATCAGTGTTGACAAATTGCATTTTAATCATGCTTATGAAATTAAAAAATGTATACAAAGCACTTCTGCAAACTGTAAAGCCTCTAAGTGGACTTTTTCTTTTTAATGTTTTGACTAGAAAGGCTGCTGACTAGGATAGAATGTCAGGGACAGAAAGTTCTGCGAAATCATTTTCTGTAACCAATTTAGGAAGAGGGAGATTATAAATTGCAAAGAAGTTGGGGTACTGGTTGAGGGATGTCTCACAAATATTGACTGGCTTGAAATGACATTTTTCTTAACTAAGAATAAAGACCAAGA
Source organism: Scalopus aquaticus (assembly GCA_004024925.1). Lineage (NCBI taxonomy): Eukaryota > Metazoa > Chordata > Mammalia > Eulipotyphla > Talpidae > Scalopus > Scalopus aquaticus. The sequence goes on from PVIJ01019267.1 coordinate 4,785, forward strand.
GACATAGGAGCCCAGTACTTTACACCGGACTAAGAAGTCAGGCCATCTGTCTCCAGCTAAGAGTAAGAAATCAGAATTTTTTTCCCCCACTTCTCACTAGTTCCTCTAAGCAGAGCTTCCTTATCATTTAAAAATACTGATAGTATTCCAAAGCCCAACACAAATGGTCTGTGAATGGTCTCCTTTCTTTACTTTGGAAGATAATCAAAAAGCCTAATATAAACATAGGCACAACATACCTGGACCAGAATGACACTCTACCTTTAAATAGCATGACCCACAACTACTTTTTGGAATTTTATGGAATATAAAAAGCTAAGCAAAAATTAAAAAGTTCAGTAACAAAGTCATCTCGATGAAGGCTTCCCTCATGAAACAGAAATGAGAAACCTCTAGAGGCACCTTAATGAAACTAGAGAGGTTTGCACACAGAAGCAGCAGTGAAGGGCTGCAGAAAGTTGTTCATTTGTATCCAGACAAAGGTGACCAAAAGAAAGCATACTCAGTTAGCTAAACAATGAACAAACTAGCCAGAGGGAATGGGTTTGGTTTGCTGCAGAAAAAAAGATTTTGCTAACAGAGCCGAACAAGTCAGGTACGCTGGGAGAAGTTGCCACGAGGGGCTGTGGAGAATTTTCCTAGCATTTCTGAACAATCTTCCTGTGGCTCTCTGGGAACAGGCCTCGCTTAGCATAGAGAACAGGCTAAATGGCCTTATAACTTTTCTTTTGGCCCTCTTATGCACTTACTCTTTTCTTTAGTATTGTCTTTCCCAAAGAGAATATTCAGGCCAATTTTTTTGTCTTTTGTTTTTTCTGCATTGGGAAAAATTATAAACTAGCAATTTGAAATACTCTCAACTCTCACTGGGTAGCTTATTATATGAAATCTTAATATGGAAAACTTAACTTAGATGTCATTTACACATCAAACAAGCCCATGTCACATTTTGATGATTCCACAATAAAAGTTGGCAACGATATGTAAAACCTTTTTGCCAAAGTTTTAACCATTGGACTTTTTAAACCAATTTCAATATTCCATGTAAAATATTATTTATATTGGAGTAACATGCCTTCGTGTTTTCTACATACAACAAAGATTTTTTTAAATATACATGTATTTTTTAAATCAATCCACTTCCTTTTACAATCACACCTCAGTCCAACATTTAAAATATAAACTCAAACTGTCAATGAAAACAACAATGGACCAAGTGATAGTATCATTTAAATGAAACAATAATGCAAAAATGGTCAGCATCAAAACTTAGAAAATAAACAGAATCACTGGTAATCTGCTCATATGCTTAATGTGTTCAGCAACAAACCTCACACAGAACAAATCCAAGAGTGGTATCAGACAACTCATTCCTCTCATTTTCTCATTCCATGACACATGGCTCACTATTTTACTGAAGTTTATACAGTGATTAGTCTAACAGCAGAGATTACTATTAAATACACAGCCTATTCCAGAATTGGTGTATGCTCCCAACAATTCTTTTCCTTGCTCCCTGAATTATAAAATGGTCCAGTCTTTTAGGAGCATGAATATGAAAGGGCTTATACCTACTCATATACATTGTGCATTAAATGATACTAAGTTAAGACAGTAAGGTGGGAGAAAGGAATAGAAAGGTACAGTAAATTTTCTTTAAACAATTCCATTACATTAGACAGCACTGTCAATGACATGAATTTATTTTAACCAAGTCATGAAAAAAAAAAAAAGGGAAAGCATTACCACCAGAATTTCAATTTCTTGGAGAAGCTAATAATAAAATATTAAACATACATATGTGTTATTTGAAGAATCTTTGGTAGCAATTGTGTTTCTTGAACATTATAGGACTTTTCAAAATAAATTGTCAAAATTAACTTACTAATCAGCATAGGAAAGATAAATTATCGTACTCTTCTTTTGGTTTTCCTATAAACATACGTGAACCTGATTGTTAACCTGTACTAATCATGCACTTAAACACACTGTTTAACTTACATACAAATAAAATGAGAGACTAATACCAGAAAGAAATTAAGACAGTAATGAGAATCAATGACAAAACATAACAATGACAACTGTTCTTAAGTAATTTATTTTTAAATTATAAGATTTACAAAGCTTTGATTAAGCAAAATAGCAAATGGAAATTAAACCAAATGAATAAACCAAAACAGAAAGAAAACTAGTTTTCTTGAATATCAGTACTTAAGCCATTATTTTAAGTATGTGATGTCCCAATCACATCTTGTGTTGACATAAGTATAATCACTTCAAACATTTTAGTTGTGGGTTTAATTTCGCATTTTCAGCTTTTGTGAACTGTAATGTAATTTATTTCAAATCCTATTATACCTAATGTCTGTACTGCAATAGCAGTAAATCTCACAGGTGCAATCAAATGTGGAAATGGGGCACAGCTTCTAGCCGCAGACAGAAATTATACACCGCATTCAGTACAGTAGAGTACATTATATTAACCAGAACGTAGAGTTTAGTACACTTATTGCAGGGTTGGTATTTCTTTCCCTTTGAACTGAACCAGCTGAGCTTCTGAGCTGACATATTACTGCTGTGTATTACTGCTGTGGATAGTAAGACTGCTGTGGGGGCTGAGGGAAAGGGTATGAAGGCTGCTGGGGTCCTAGGTATGGAGGCTGTCCAGGGTTCTGATGATACACTGGTGGATATGGCATATTATACTGGCCATATGCGTAAGGATTATAGCCCATGGGCATAGGCATTTGGCAATACCTGATAGGAAAAAATACCAAAAAAAAAGGATTAGAAAATGGTACATCTAACAATTATACTAAAACCAAGATTTTTCAAGAAAAACATTTTTCTCTATTTCTTAGTCTACTAGAGAACAACAGAGAGGAAAAACAGCTATAGTAAGGTAGTTGTTAGAATAATGAGGTTCTATCCTATTATTAACTGAAATGAAAGAACATCGAGTGTTTAATACCATCCAGAAACACTTGTTGAAAGAGGACTATTGAAAGATTACAAGGAATAAAAATGGAGACCCTTCATTTTAATGTGGCAATCTAAGTACATTCATATTTCTCAAAATTCAATATTACAGTGCACATAAATTTACTGTTTATAAAGTCTTAATATTTGAAAGGCAAAATATATTTACTAAGTATAGATCACATCTTAAAAGGTAGTCCAATGTCTTGACTTTTAAGATTAACAAATTATCTCCCAAAAAATTAGTCTTTAAGAAAGCACATTCCATAACTAGATTTCTGTTCAATAGTTTATCAGAATGCCAAGATTTCAAAGTATAGGTATAAAAACAAGGCCTTATTATTCTTGCTATGATAGGTCAGAAAAAGCACCTATCTGCTTATCTAAGTAAAAACCACAGAAACTTTCTGAATACCATACAGAAGAGATGTATTTAATATAAACTCATTATGTAAAAACTGAAAACATAAATACGCATGGGAGATGGCTATTCAACTACTAAATAACTGGTGCTAATATTATTTTTATTTCTGTAATAACCTGACAATGTAGCTTATTTGTGATACCTCCATTCAGAAAAAGATGGCCCTGTTTTTCAAAAGGTTAACCAAAGCTAAAAAAAAATTAGACATTTATTGGGATAAACAGTATTTCTGCCTTACCCCGGATATCCTGGATAGGTGGGATAGGGGGGTCCCTGGGCCTGCGGAAGGGGAGTTGAGCCAGGCGTTTGTGACGGAGCTGGTACAGCAGTCACAGCAGCCACCGGAGCTGAAGCAGGAGCAGAAGGAGCTCGATTTGCTGGAAGCACAGGAGGCGGAGGTCGAGCTGGGGGCTGGGGCTTAGTAGGCTGTAAGAAAAAGTCAGCACTGACTATAAAATGGTTCATGTTTCTCTCAAATTGCTATCAATTTAAATAAATGCAGGTATATTAGAAACTGTAGACTCCAATTCAAATTTATATTTCTAATTCCCATTTTTAAAAAATGGCTATCATATATTGGCAAACCATTTGAAAGTACGTTGTAAATTTCGTGACAACAGTCATAGACTTTATACAGCATACAAGTCCTAATATTCTATATAATCACAAAACCACTGCACCCTAAGAAAATTAACAATTATTCTTTAATATCACTGAGTATAGCCCTCCATATTCAAGTTTCCCTATTCACCAAAAAAAACAGGTGTTTTATGAACCAAGATCTAATCAATCTTCAAATATTGTATTTTAATTTTTATGAATCTTTTCTCTTTTAATCCAGAATATATCTTCCACGTATTTTTTTTTCTTTCTATGAAACTCATTTCTGGAAATGACCAAGCCAAATATCTCACAACTGTTTCAATTCTAGATTTGTCCAAATGTTTTCTAACAGCACCATTTAATACATTATTTTGCTGTATTTGCTATAAACTGAAACTTGGTTCTACAGCCTTAGTTTCCAAACCTTTTTTGGCAAGAATTCATGAGCGATACTATACTGTTCATACTATACAACACTGGAACACTGGTCACCTGATGAGAGTGGCAATCAACAGACACCTCCAGTGTAAAGTTTATTTCATTCTTTCAGCAAGCGATCATTAATTAAAAATTCCATTTAAAAAATGTGTTTGTGGGCCTCCCTGGTGGCGCAGCAGTTGAGCGCTGAGCTGTGGAACTGTCGGCGGTGGCGACTTGAGTTCGACACCCAGCCAGGGAGATTCCCACATTGCGCAGCAGACCTCTCCTGCCTCGCCCACTGCTCCCCTCAGCAGTGTATTTCCATCGATCTGCCTGTGCTGCTCCCCACTCTGTCTCTAGTGAACCCTCTCACCGCCCCACGCCTCTGGCCTGTACTCCAGCTTGTATGCATAAATAAATAAATCTTAAAAAATAAAATAAAATAAAATAAAAATTGTGTTTGCTTACTGACCGGCATGGTTCTTGGTGCTGGAGTTGGAGGAGTTGGTGACTGTCCCCCCGCTGGAGAGGACTGGTAGGCAGGTGTAGGAATTGAAGGAGCACTAGGTTCTCTGGCAATGCTTTGTTGCAAGTCCCTTTTAAAGACAAGTGTTAAAGCAAACTGAAAATAATGGTATTTAATACTACATTTCAGTTGTTGAGTAGAACTTAAATCTTTTCTCTTTCCACTATTCAATAAAATGAAGTTAATTACTATTCTACTTCTCAATAACTGAAAATAAATTTTGTTTCAGTGATCAGTTACAGCTGGAGTTAGGAACATGTCAAGCAGGGAAGTACTTCTAAAGACCACCCATTGTTAATAAGAGGTCATCCTTAGATGAGAGAGCCTTACTATAATAACCTATCTAAAGGTTATCAGAAAAACTACAACTACTCAGTAACCACGCTACACTTAAATCAGTGTATTACATCAGTGTTTATAGACAACAAAGCAACAGGTGAGAAAGCAAATCTGTTAAAACTGTTAGAAAAATTTCCTGATGAAAATAGTTAAAGAAGTATGGCACTGAGATATTTTATGTTAAGTGGCCTCATAATTTATATGCCTTGGTCTTGACAGTTTTTGTTCCTTTTTCCTGACTCTAATCTATATACCCTTTCTATATAAGTTTTGTTAAAGTTTGTTCTTATATTTACCTTTACAAATACAGTGTTTTCATATGGATGCTATGTCGACTTTCTACTGATTACCAAGCATCAAATGAATCCTGTGTTACTAGCTGGGCTGTCTCAGTAGAAGCCTTCAGGAAGCAATTGTGCTGACACTTTCTGAGCTACTCACCCTGTCTTCCCATGTTCTGTAGCTCAAGTTTTATGACAAGAACCTATGTGCCATGTCTAGGTAAACTAACTACTTACTGGCATTTCCTGAGACATGTCACTTTGAGTTATTTTGTTACCATTTCTGTGAAATCACTATACTTCCTACATAAAGGGTTTGGGTTTTTTTTTTCATCCTTTTGTTCCCAAATCATGCAGTTTGCTTTTTGTTTTGTAAAATACCCAGAAGAAAAAGAAGGAAATTGATGACATACAGCAAAGCTCAACCCAAAAGTCTCTTCATATGATTTTCTTAAAAGAAAAATATTTTAAGTACAATCTGATCCACAAAACAAACTTACTTTAAGAGTTCATCTCTTTCGGTCTTCCGTGCAAACACTATATCACTGCATTTGTTCTGGAATCTTACCAGGAGTTCAGTCAGGTCATTGTAAAACTATAAGCAAAGAATCAAATATAAGTAATTTTTTAATCTAAGGAGGAACACAATCCATAGCTCATTTATCAATATGGCGAAAGCACTAAAAGAGTCTTCATGAAACACACTCATACCACTTAAGTCCAACAACTTAATATTAAATATGACCTAAGAGTCCTAAAGAAAATAAAAATTTTAAAAATCATTTTTAGAGAATGCTGTAACCAAAAATTACATGACAACAACTAAGTTTCATGATCACAAACATTCCTAATTTCTATAGACATTAACTATATAATAAAGACACTAAACCCTCTTTAGTGGAAAAAGTAGATTTCACTTCAAAAATGTAGCCTCATGCAGAAACTCTGAGAATTTCCAAAATTTTGACAAAATTTTGACAAAGCAATTTAAAACAAATTAAAATATCTTACTATCCTCTCTATTTAGAAGGCTTACAGACTTCTCTTTAGAGTGTTTTACATTATATCCAATGTATTTACATCAAGATAACTTTATTCAGTGATCATTATGGAGTTTAAATACCTAAAGGAAGTATGTATACGAAAGCAAAGTAATTGGTAAAAGCAAATACCTTCATTTCCCTAAGCTTTTTAAAGAAAAGGCAAGAAAATACTTCAATGTATGAAACTGAGGCAAATTAAAGTCTATCATAATCCAAACAATCACCACAGAAGATATAAGCCAATACCTGCCCTCTGCCTTCCCCACTACAAACTGACTACTCCTATTCCCCTACAGGTCATTCAAACTGGTCAACTTTCCACTGCTACAAAAGTGTCATTAGCTGTTGACATTCTGGACTAATTCTTGCTGCCGGGTATGCTTCCTTTTCTTCCTGGAACTCATTCTTCGAAGTTCCCATGAAATGCTGCCACTTTACGTTTCTTCCAAATTCAACACAAAAGATAATTTGGTCTAACTGGACACACAATTAACTTCCTAAACTATATTTTCACAACTATTGTTCCATTTGTACATCATACCTTCGTGCCCTCCTTCAAATTGTCCACGAGTTCAACAAAGTTGTCATATGCAGTCGCTAAATTTTTCAAAACTTCTTCTCTTAAATTAGCTTCATTGTTACATTGTTTCATTTTAGAAAATTCCTGATGTGAGACCTTGTTAAAAGAAAGATTTATATAGTTATATTTATAAAATTAATGTAGCTCATTGACATTTTTTATATTTTTCCAACTGAAAATCATATGATTACATGCAGAAATTACTTGAAGTCTGTCTATTATATCTTTTGGGGTAGCACTACATTTTAATTATACCTAATTATTCCTTATTAATAACACCACAAAGTCAGTGGGTTTCTGAACATCATAATGATTACAGATTTCTATTAACACATAACACTTGCAAAAAACAATCATAAATGGACAAAGATTTAATCCAAGAATATTTCCAATTTTTTTAAACATAAATCTTATTAAAGTATATAAACTTCACCTGAATATTTTTAAGAAGTTCTTCCTGTTTCTTTAGAGATTCTTGGACTTTAGTCGTAAGACCTCCATAGATTCGATCTAGCTCAGTAACAGAAAGGGCTTCTTCATTTATCACACCATCTTGAGCCAGAGCAGTCAAAAATTTGCTTGTCATGTCAAAATTCACTGATTTTAGGTCATTTTCCAGACCCTCTCTTTCCTTCTTTACTTCATCAAGATTTGTTAATAAGGATTTTAAGACATTTACAACCTAAACAATTTAAAAACAAAAACAAAAAAACCTTAGCTTATTGCCCAAAGAAACAAGTCAATTTCAAGGGATTTTAGTGAACTCAAAGAGCAGCAACAATAATGGTAACAGCAGCAAGAGCTTCAATTTATTTAACAATTATTATGTACCAGGTACTGTCCTAGACACTTAATAAATAAAATTTAATGTATTCCTTAACAATACTCCACAGGATATAATATTTACCTGTATTTCACAGATGGGAAAGGTGAGTCTCAGAAAATTTAAGTAATATGCCCAAGCTCACACAGCTACTAAGGAAGAAAGGTAGAATTTGAGACCGAGTCTGACCAACTCCAAAACCAATGTGTTAAGCTCTCTACACAATACTTCCTCCCTGTCATGACCTTGAGGTAAGGGAGGTATACTTTAAGCAAGTAGATACCTTATTTGGTTGACACAGATTGAGAGACAGGGATGTAGAGAGATAGTTGTGCAGAGACAGATATACAGAATAGAGCATGCTAGGAGAGAGACAGAGATAGATACCGATAGAAAGGTGCTAATCACATGTATATTTTATACACTGGGAGAGACAGAGAGATGGTTGTTACACTTCTCTTCATATCATAGAACGTTACCTGCCTTATTCAGCCAGACAGTCTCTGACTTACATCCACATGATTCATACACACCACTTTAGAGCAACAGTGTTGCAGCATTCCAGTGCCCTCTAGTGTGACTTATATAAATTTCCCCCCTTCCCTCATCTCTTCACACTTCTGCCAGGACCACAAAAGAGAACACCAACTCAACTACCCCATTCTGCTTGCCCCAGGGATGATCATTAAAAGAAAGCTAGGAGAAAGACAAAGGCAGAAGGGGACAACCACGAACTCCATCGTACTTCTTAGCAGCACCACTTCCAACCCTGATGGATCTCCTCACCAACTGACTGTTTCTAAGAATTGCTGTCCTAGTCTTCATCCACAGTCTTAGTAAGCTCCTCGACAGTCCAGTCCAGAGTGACCTTCCTTTATGAAGACCAAACACCAGAGGGAAAATCTAAAGTTTCTTCTAAATGATGCCATCTTTCTTTTAGCCTATTTACCATTCCATATCTCCTAAGTGTCCTAATCTTAATGTTCAGTCTTTTAAAAAGAAAGAAAATGTGTGTGGGCAGTATTAAGAAATATGACTCCTAAGGGTCCAAAAAGCATCAAGCCACAGATATTCTAAAATGAAGGATGAGTGTAAGAATCATACCTGGCTGGACATGTATGAAATCTGGTATTAGACAATGCAGATAAACATCCTACTGCCAAATCACTTCCAGGATACATTAATAAATCAAAAGAAGATACAAAGCATCGATATAGTATGCTGCAATGTAACAGTAGGGAAATTAGAATAGAAAGATACACGCACACCTATATACATATGTATGCTCGTGTATTTTTTTCAAAAAGGAAAGGACTAAGGACAAACAAGAAATTAATGAATATGATTATTAATATAGAGAGTGGATGGAAACAAAGTGGAAGGAATATAGATAGTATTTCTCTGCTTGTACCTTTTGAATCATGAACCTTTCCCCATCAAATTCAAAACACAAAATTAAAACAAAACCTGAACACAAAAACAAACTTAGTTGTCCAGAAAAGTAAAATATGATTATATAGGGAAAAAAATGTTTTGACTCTGACTATACTTCCTTAGTGGACGGAATGGGCTGCATAACCATGGGCAGTTTATTACCTGGAAAACTCAATTTTCTCATCTGCAAAATAAGATTAATACCTATCTCAGGACTGTTGTGAAGACTGAAATAATCCATATAAATGTAAATCCATACAATATAATAACATAAATCCATATAAATATAAATCCACTTTTTATATGGTATTTAGGTTTCATGGTTTAACTCTATTCTTTGGGTACATTATGGACAGAAGAGTACCTAGCCAATCCCAGTTACTTCAGGGAAGTTTCATATTCCCAAGTTTCTCCCTCTTATAAAACCTGAACTAAATACTGTGAACGTATGAATTACCTTGAATTTAGTACCCATCTCCTAGGAGACATTCAATACATGGCAATTAGTATTACAGTACAGTAAGAGCATTAGTGCAATTACCTATTACATGGTATATCATTCTACTTTGAATGTAAACACCTTAGTTTACTGCTGCATTTTTAAAAATATGTCAATAAGAAAGGAATGGCAATTTATTATCTATAATGGCTTGAATACAATTTTCATAAGCAGATGACCAATCACATCAAAATACATCTTCTTACCTCACTGCCTTGCATAGTCTTTGCTGGGTTAGCAGAAGGGATGGCGGCATTCAGTTCAGGTTCTGGCTTACACATAAGGGCAATGGTGTCCCGGTGAGACTGGTAACGTTCTTTCACTTGTCCATCTGCTTGCACAGCTCTATCCAAAACGGTTCTGAAGTTTGTTCCCTCTGGGGGAGAAGGTGAAATGGAAAATGTTTCCAGAGTCCAGTATTGATTTTACCAATGTTTATGGGCTAGTTGTACTTTTAGTTCTCCTCCCCAACTTTACTTATTTGCCCCTTTAGTATGTCCCCATTCACGAAATAATAAAATTTCAGTTCCTGTCAGTTTTCACCTTTTTTATTTTCAAAAAAAAATGAGAAAATCAATTATAAGCAAAAGCACACTTATACCTTAAAATATATTTGGTGTTGTGTCCACAAAATAAAAACTAACTCACATTAGTTTAATTTTTTTCCTACAACTCATGAATACAGAAATTATTCACTCCAAAAACTGTTACAACTTATTTAAATAGCATTCTTCTCTTGAAAATCACTACTTCAACTTGACATAAAAGAGCAAATATAACTTTAGAAAAATATCATGGCATTAATTCCTTTTTATAGGCATAAATAAGACAATTCTCCAGCCACTTTGAAGACCTAATTTATCTTAGCAAGCACAAAAATCTTTTTTTTTAAACTTTTAATTTTTTTTTTAAGATTTATTTATTTATACATACAAGCTGGGGTGCAGGCCAGAGGCGTGGGCAGCGAGAGGGCTCACCAGAGACAGAGTGGGGAGCAGAACAGGCAGATCAGAAATACATTGCTGAGGGGAGCAGCAGGCGAGACAGGAGAGGTCTGCCACACCATGTGGGATTCTCCCTGGCTGGGCATCGAACTCGCATCGTGCACTGCGGACAGCTCCACAGCGCAGCGCTCAACCACTGCGCCACCGGGGAGGCCAGCAAGCACAAAAATCTTAATAATCAATGTCTTAAAAAGAATAAATATGGTTACAAGCTAAATGTTAAACTCATCTTTTATCACCCAGGATTCACTACTAAACAAAATAAATTATAACACTACAGATATGATCTTATCTATATTTCTGAAATATAAATTGGGCACAGAATGGAAAAAGAAAGGCACAGGGTCATTTTAATTTAATTCACTTTATTCCCACCTGAAGAATCTGAACTTCTTACAATAAACATGAATTACCTTTGTTGTTTTGTTTTTACACTGAAATGAGGAAAAATATTGTGCTTTCTTATAAAGTCATCCAGTCCAAGCTGGAGTTGCTTGTACTGAGCCCACCAAACTTAATACCTAAATGCAGTTTCACCTCCCCCAGGAATGTAGTATTAACAGGTCAGTGTGGAATTTTCTGGTCAGGAACAACGAGTTAATCTTTCCATTCCCCAAAGGAAGATGAAATAATCACCTCATAGACTTTTTCATTCATCACTGGTGGGTTACCTAAGCCCAAATTAATCTACCTTAATTTATCTGTCCTTTTCTGTAGCCCCTTGGAGCTCTCTTCTACTTGCTAGAAGTGGTACTACCTAATTCACGAATCGCTTCATTAAAGTCAATTAGATAGTTAAAATTTACCCATTTGAACTTTCGTTTTCATAATAGCACAGTTTCAGTAAAAAAAACCGTCTACATGCACCTAATTTAATCAAGCAAAATGTAGGTATGGGGGACCTCCCCTGGTGGCACAACAGGTTAAATTGCAGCACTATGAAGCTATCCAAAGTCACTGCAGCACAAGTTCGATACCAGGCCAAGGAGCTTCCCACATGGCAGAGCAGATTTCTCCTGTCTCACTCGTTGCTCCCCTCAGCAGTATATTTCAGTCAATCTGCTTGTTCTGCTCCCTACTCTGTCCCTGGTGAATACTCTCACCCATCCACCCCAGCTCTGGCCTACAATGCAGCTTGTATCCATAAATAAATCAATCTTTAAAAAAAAAAAAATGGAGGTAGAGATTCAGTATTTATTCAAGTGAAAGTCATTTATGCACATTTTACCTGCTCTTAAAGGCTTATAGAGTTCATTTGATGGTGTTCTTTGCCAGCGTTCCTTGAACTTTGCTCTTAAATCGTTGTCAGTAGCTTCTTCTTCATCCAACATTCTCAGTGACTTTTTAAAAGAAGGGAAGGCAACAACAAGATATCATTCCTGGTGTATAACTCAGAACTATGACTAACTATGAACTAAGACTCTTTTAATATTAAAATAGAACAGATTACAACCTTCAAAGTCATAAAAAGAGAAAAAATGATTAGTCTACATGCAAATAAAAGATTTAGCATTCCATCTCAATACAACAAACTGAAAATTAACATATAAACAAATGCTTTTTTAATACACAGGTGAGAAGACATGATAGTAGGGAACCAGAAACAAAAGACACAGGGGTTAGAACCAATGGTATCTGCTAATTCCTGAGAATTTAAGTAGATATTTGCAAAGTCTTCTATCAAACACCACAGTATTTTAAGTTTTGTGAGCTGTCAATGGTCTTCTTTTGCTTTTTCAAATGGTAAAAATAATCATCAACTAGTGAGCCATACAGAAATCACTGACAAGCCAAAACTGCTCTACTGTACCTTGCCAACTTCATAGATCATTACTCGCTTACAGTGTGAATTTAACAGAATGACAAGAAACAGGTGGTGCTAGTAAGAGTAGGAAGTCAGATCAAAGGCACTACTCTCCCTCAAACTGGGAAACTTCCAAGTGAGTGACATGTAGAATTCAGTCACTTTATTTAGAATAGCTAAAACAATAACAACCCAATTACCATTCATTGGTGAATGGATAAACAAAATGTGGTACATCCATGTACCGGAATTAAGTACTTATACATGCTACAACATGGATGAAACCTGAAATATTTTAAGTGAAAGAAGCCCAAATCAAAAGGTTATAAACTATTTATGATTGCATTTATCAGAAAGAACCAGAATAAGCAAATCCACTGAAATGGAAATCATATTAGTGGTTTTGAAGAGCAGGGAGAAAGGGGAATGAGGAGTAACAGCTAATGGATACAGGTTTTCTTTTGGGGGGTAAGAAAAATGTTCTAGAATTAGACAGTATTGATGCTCACACAACACTATGAATGTGCTGAAAAAGGCACTGAACTATCAAACACTTTAAAGAGGTTAGAATGGTAAATTGTATGTTATAGGAGTTTTACCTAAAAAAAAAAAATACACACTTGTGTGAGATACACACTGGTCAAGAGTGAGATCATTACTGACTTTAAAAAGTCCTGATCTGTAGTACCTTGGTGTGCTGAACATGAATATAACCCTGAATTTTTTTTATTAGTTCTCGTTTGGAAGATATTTCATGTAATTCATTTTATATGTTTCACTGTGTAAATTTATCCAGTAGGACTGCAACAACATCCTAAATCAGCCTAGAATGATGTAATATTGCCTCACATTGCATAATACCATCATGCACACATCATCCAGAGTTGATTGCATCCTTTTCTGATGCAATGCAATACTACTACCAGGCAGCCGCTGAAGTAAACTGACGTCAGCAGTGCACTAGATAAAGCCCTGTCGGAAAGGTTGAGCATTGAAAATATTTCAGACTTTGTGCGAGACAGTTTAAGCTACTGTTCCATAGAACTGTTAGTATTGTATCCATTTAGGCACAATACAGAACAGTAATGCCTCGAAAGTGCATTAATAGGGTGGACAATTTCTGCTCCATTTGTGGGGAAATGACATTTGCCAACCAGAATTATCACTTCTCAAGTGAAGAAGGCTTATCATCTTGACTTTGGATGGAAGGTTGGTGACCAAGACAAGCCTTGGGCCCTGCATATATGCTGTGCTACATGGACAACACAGCTTTCACAGTGGTTAAATGGCAAAAGACCATCAATGCCATTTGCAGTCCCCGTGGTGTGGAGAGCACCAAGCAACCACATACAAGACTGTTCCTTCTACTTAATTCCTCCTCTTTCCGGCGGAATAACGAAGCAAAAGAAGTCGAGAATAGTCTACCCAAACATTCTGTCTGCATTGAGACCAGTTCCACATGGTGAGGGACTTCCTATTCCAGAACCTCCAGCAGAATATTCTCTTGATTCATCTGATGAGGACAAGGGTGAGCTGACCTGTTCTTCTCCTGTTCCATCAGCATGCAGTGATCCAGATTTTCACTGTGGTGCATCATCAACCCCACACAGACTAACACAGGAAGAACTAAATGACCTGGTTCGTGATTTGGATTTATCCAAGAACGAGGCAGAATTGCTAGGATCAAGACTCCAACAATATCATCTTCTAGAAGAAGATGTCACAATTACTTTCTATCGAAAGCGCCACCAGCAGTTGGAGCCTTTCTTCAGAAAGGAAAGCACTCTGGTATTCTGTTCCGATATTCAGGGCCTCATGAATGCCTCAGAAATCACTCATGACCCACAAGAATGGAGACTATTTCTAGGCTCTTCAAAACTGAGTCTTAAGATTGTGCTTTTGCACAATGGAAAGCGTCTTACATCTATTCTATTCCTGAACAGCTGTTTAAGAGAAAAACGAAGAAATCTAAGAAGTAGTCTACGACTTCATTTTTTACAACGGCGGCTGACATCACGGTGCACATCAGACAGGTAACACAGGAGATGTTGAACCACACCATTGCCATCCGCTTTGCCAACCTCACACCAGAAGAATTTGTTGGTGACTACTGGCGCAACTTCCAGCGCACTTTACGGAACATCTTGGGTGGCGTGAGGAAGAACGACATACAGATTGTTAGTCTGCAACCCGATGAACCCCACCCACATTTGGATGTTCTACTTTTTGTAGAGAAATCAGGCAGTGCCCAGGTTTCATTTTTGGAATTTCAGTTTGATGAAAAGGATACCGATGGCCTATTACTATTGGCATGCATTTCGTGATGTAAACAGCATTTATTTGCAGATTACAAAAAAAAAAAATAGAGCCAAAATTAGAATTTGACTTCATATTCGTGTTGAGCACATACAAACTGATAGGAAATGACTAGTTTTATTTCAGTAACATGACTTTTGTAAAAATTTGTTGACCAGTGTTATCAGTGATATTTGAAAGAATCAAATATGCTGGAAATTTAAAAAATCATGAACTCAACAGAATGACTGAAGGGCATAAAAGGATAGAAGAAATTAGAACACTCACATAGTACTAGGAGGAATATAAAATGGTACAGCTGCTTTGAAAAACAGCTAAACAGTCAATGAGTTGGAGGGCTGGTCTCAGAGACTCTGTATCAGTAATTTCTTACAGTATACTAGTTTTACAAGATGGTCATGAGCTTCAGCAACCTGCATATATTTATCAATAAAATGTGAATGAACCCATTCTCAATCAGAATTCCTCTTGAGACTGAAGGACAGACACAGGACCACAACAAATTCACTGAGATGATGAGTACTACCCTTTAAAACTCAAAAGGAAGACGCTTCTAATCCCAATCTCTGGTGAACATCAAGGGGCCTAAGAATTTTTACTTAAAAAGCACATCTCTCAAAACATACCTCATCTAAGATCTCCCTATTTCTTTGTAGTAGTTCAGGTAGTTCTTTGATCAACTGATCAACAGTCTGGATGCCTCCCCGTTCAATCACAGAGTTGGACTTAGTCAATATAGACTGAGGGACAGTATCTCCAGATATATCTTCAATTGCTGCTGGAAGATTAAGGGACGCTAACACCCTGAAAAAAAAAAAAATGAGACATTCTATCATTTGAAAGTCTAAATCATCTTTAAAACATAATGTCCTATATCCAAATCAGTAACAACGAAGCTAGCACCCCAAAAACATGGTTAAGTCTATCAACTAAAAAATAAAGCAAATATGAAATAATATGATCATTAAAATTAAATCATTAAATTAACCAAAGTTATTTAAGGCCATAGTAAATTAAAAGTCATAAAGAAAAATATGACAGCATTAAAATAAACTGAAAACCTTGGGTTCACATCTCAAACTTAAGGGAAGTCCTTCAGTCTAAGCAACTAAAACTTAAAAACTGTGTCTTAAAAAAATGCAGTCTTGGGGTCTCTCTACTGATGCAGGAGTTAAAGTCTCAGCGCTATCAAGCTATCACCAACCACTGCGGCATGAGTTTGATCCCCTACAAGGTTGCTAACCCACAAGGCACAGCAGACCTCTCCCGTCTTGCCCACAGCTCCCCTCAGCAGTGTACTTCAGACTATCTGCCTGTTCTGCTCCCTGCTCTGTCTCTGGTGAATCCTCTCACTACCCCACATCTCTGGCCTACACCCCAGTTCTTGTGTGTGCATAAATATATAAATCTTTAAAATGAATAAATAAAAAGAAAAATTCAATTTAAAACAATGAGCCAAAGGTTTCATGAGATACTTCACACAAGATACATGAATGAATAGGTATAAAGCAGATGAAGTTACTCAATAGCATAAGTAATTAAAGGAATGGTTATTAATGCAAAAAAACACCTTGCATTAAAGAAATGCAAATTAAAAGCAACAATGAGATACTGCTGTACGCAAGCAAAAATACCTAAAATTAAAAAGACTGACAAAAGGCTAATCCACATGTGTTGCAGTAGACCCCTCCTGTCTCGTCGGCTGCTCCCCTCAGCAGTGTATTTCAGTAGATCCTCCTGTTCTGCTCCCTACTCTGTCTCTAGTAAATGCTCTCCAGCCCCCCATACCTGTGGCCTACACCCCAGTTCTTCTATGCAAAAATAATTTTTTTTTAAAATGGGTGCATTTACTGTGTGAAAATTATACTTACAATTTTTTTTAAATCAATGATTTATTTTCTCAGTGTTCAATCCACCAGAAGCAAAAATTAGTTCAGAATACTGAAGGTACCATGATCTTAGCTTAATGAGTTCATTTCTATCTCTCCTTTCCCTTAAATCCATATCCCCTAAAATACAAATTAGTAATCAAATTCCTTCCAACTATATTTGTTAAGGCTTAACAAATAAATATAGTGTCCCCAAGAAATATCTGTATATGTAAACTAAAATTTCATAATTTAAAGAAAAAATGAAACAGAAAATATTGGAACTTGGGCCTCCCTGGTGGCCTAGGGGTTAAGTCTCAGCACTATAACCATGGTGGCCTGTGTTCGATCCCCAGCCAGGGAATTAATCCACATATGGAGCAGCAGACCTCTCCTGTCTTGCCCACTGCTCCCCTCAGCAGTGTATTTCATTAAATCCACCTGCTCTGCTCCCCACTCTGTCTCTCATGAATCCTCTCACCACCTGCACCTCTAGCCTACACCCAATTCTTCTACGCAAAAATAAATAAAATCTAAACGAAAAAAGAAAACATTCAAACTTTACAGATAAATTTAGGAAAATGAAGCTCTACTAACCCATTTGCCAAGGTGGTGGCTTCCCTCATTTGAGCAATGGATCGGTTAACTAAGTCAACTTTCCTCTGATTATAGGCAGACAAAGCCTGCTGTACTGACACAGGAACCATCTTCTCAAACAGATCTAAATTTAGGAATAGAAATTTCAACAAAAAAGGTCAAATACTCAAACTGTAGAGTGACTTATTTCCTTTACATTATTCACATAAAAAGTCTACAAATACTAAAGTTAAATATCAGAAACAAAGCACTATTGAAAATACAAGGGAGAAGTGAATTTTTGGGTCACTATATTCATTGCCAATGACAAGAATGAAAGGTTGTCATTGAGTCTAATGGATCATTAGCGAAAGCATTCCATGCAAGAAATCACTGTTTGTTGACTAGTGGGCCATAGTGCGAAGCTTCAATTTCTAGCTCTACCACTTCCTAGCCGTGCATCGGTAGCCTCCTCAGTCAAATGAAATAATAGTACCTATTTCATGGGGTTGTGAGGAATAAATGAGCTAATTTTGTAAGCTTAAAAGAGGCCCTGTTATAGGTTTGCTAAACAGAAATAAGTAGAAAAAAAAAATCACCGTTTCCTGAAAATTTAGAATATTATGCTTGAGAGCTCAGCTAGAGGTTATCAACTACTATGTATATCTACACTACCCAAGGAACACTTATCTAAAACTAACATGACTTCAGAGATTTACTTGTTGAAGTGTTAACTGTGTATGTTTATTATTGATGGTATAATCTTAAATAGCAAAACAAATTTTATATTACAATAACAAATGCTGGTTTAAAATGTTTATCGTTACAAATTTCAAGTTTTCTGATTGTTACATAACTTTACAGACCAATTATTACCATTTACTTTCCACCTTAAAATTTCACTATACAACACTAAAGTTTTATTCTCATACTCATTTGAACAACATAAATGAATATGTTATATTCAAAGCATATAGTAGCAACTGTACCACTTTATAAAAAACAGATTAAACAGAAGATTAAAATGCATCTGAACACTTGACATACCAGTGAATTTCTGACTGATGGGTACATTGACTGGGGTAGACTTCACAAGTGTGGCTTTACCAATAGGGTCTAGATCTTTAAGATCTGGTACTCGATCATGATAAATGAAGTCATTATCCTTCTTTGCTGCAGTGAGGGCACGGTTGATCTTGTCAGAAAAATCCTTCACATTGACATATTCATCATATCGAGACGCCACTGTTTTAATCAATTCTGCTGCATGCTAAAAAAAAAAAATGTAAAAATAGTTATTTTCTTAACTAAACATCCAAGCATTGGTGATGGCAGTTGCTTTTTTAATCTTTAAGGACCTGCATTTCCAGCAATGCAGTTAATGGCAGAAGAACTTAGAAATTTTCCCATCACAAAATACCTCTAAAATTAAACAATACAGGGCCTCCCTGGTGGCGCAGCGGTTAAGCGCTGCGCTGTGGAGCTGTCGGCAGCAGCGACGCGAGTTCGACGCCCGGCCGGGGAGAATCCCACATGGCGCGGCAGACCTCTCCTGCCTTGCCCGCTGCTCCCCTCAGCAGTGTATTTCTGATCTGCCTGTTCTGCTCCCCACTCTGTCTCTGGTGAACCCTCTCGCCGCCCCACACCTCTGGCCTGTACCCCAGCTTGTATGTATAAATAAAAAATAAATCTTTAAAAAAAAAAAAAAAA
>PVIJ01019268.1:0-24008 GCA_004024925.1 Scalopus aquaticus
ACTTATAACAGGACTATAGGGAGGCCGGGTGGGAGAGAAACAATCAGTGGGGGGGGGAGAGGGGGAGGAAGGAGCCGGAGGGAGGGAAGGGAAAGGGCACAAAATGGAATAGAAAAGAACACAAGGGACCATGGAGATGGATCACGGGTGAATTGGTGGTGGGCTACCCAAGGGGAATGCAAAATGTAAAAGACATAAATAACAATAAAAATATATATTATTAAAAAAAAATAAATAAATACCTAAAAGGACTTTATAAAGTAGTTATTATACAAATTTTCCAACAGTGAAGGATACTCTAAAAATGAATACAAAGAAGAAACAAATGGAAATATAATAACTGAAATACACACTAATTAAAACAATAAAACATCACTGGAGGGACCCTAGCAAAATGAAGATGATAGAAAAAGAGTCTGTGAACTTGAAAATAGATAGTAGAAAGATCTAATCTGAACAACAATCTGATAGGTTTTATTGCATTTAAATAAGATGATCTTTTAGCTTGGTAGACTTATACGTTTAGTTCCTTCCCCAGACTTGGGACATCTTCCTCTTTGTCTCTTTATTAAATTTTGTCTTCTTCTCTTTTTCCCTTCTGGTATACACATTATCACTATGTTTCCTAATGAAGAAAGATAGTTGTCAAAGTGCTTTTTTGGGATTTTTTTTTAATGTTTTATGTTTCTATTTCTATCTGGATTCTTAGTGTATTATTATCTTCAAAGTTGCTGATTTTATCATTCATTTGGTCTATTTTGCTTCCTAGTATTTTCTAGATTTTGGTCTCATTTATTGAACTCGATACATTCTGAAATTCTGTTATTTAAAGCTTCAGTTTCTATATTCTGCTTTTCAATTTACTCCTGAGCTCATTCATTTGATTTCATTTGATTTCTGAGTTTTATTCTATCTTTTTGATTACAATATTTATAATGACCTTCTTTCACTATGCTTTCCATATGCCATTTGACCTCCGCAAATACTTCGAGTGGTTAAGTTTCTTTGCCTGATCAGTGATCCAAGCCTGAAAGGAATATGTTATCAATGGTCTTGTGTATACTGGGTTGCTTCACTTTTTCAGATTAATCAAAGTATACGAAAAAGCTGAGAAATACTCTGAGAGCTCCTGCATTTTAATTTCAGACACATTCCTCCATTTCCCCCTGTACTAGTTATTTATTGCTCTTTGCTAAATTACCACAAACTTAGCAGTTAAAAATAATGAACTTTTATTATCTCACACTGTTTCTGAGTGCTGGGAATCTGAGAGAGGCTTAGCTGGATGATTGTCTGTCTCAGCATCTCTCATGCTGAGGTTGCATTTGTCTGAATGCTTCCCTGGGTAAATGAGCAAGAGAGCAAGAGAGCAAGGGAAGGCACAAAAGACAGTAATCATAGTTTCTTTCTAACCTAGTAACAGAAGAAACATTCAACATTTTTGCTGAATTCTATCCATTAGGAGTGAGTCATGAGATCCAGTTGATACCCATAGAGATGAAGTTTTAAAAGGATATGAATACCAAGAGGTGGGGATCATTGCACAGTACTGTCCAGAATTAGGTTAAATGAGGAATATAAAAGAAAGCATATTTTGTACTGCCAAGAAGGCACCAATTTGCATAGTTATAGTTGATAGCATAACAATTAGAATTAAAAGTTTTCTCTAATTAGGATCACTTTACTTTTCCACTGGCATTCTTCTACATGATGTTCCCAAATTTAAAACCTCAAATCTTAAAGATAAGAAGTACTAAAACAGTAATTAATGAAAAATTGGATTATGTATCATTATTTCCTGCAGTGGCTATATGTAGAATTTTTAAATGAGGATATTCTATATATATTTCATTTTATTAAGAAGACAAAATTATCTTTTTAATCTCTGAAAAAGATAGGTGCCCATTTTCTCTATTTCAAATTATTTGCCAGAAGAAAGCAATTACCCTTATTTAATGCCCAGACACTGTGACTATATTTTTAGCACTACTACACAGTATTAGGCGTGCTTATGGATTTTCATGTGATCTATATAACAATTAAATTTTAAAACCTTATTTCTTCATATTATGCATATTACAGCAAACACTCTTAACAAATTTGTCTTCTTGTGGGGTCAACAAATACAAACAATATAATACATAGAGAAATCCAAAATTTAATTTAATACACTTTATTGTAATAAATATTCATATTATTTGCTTTATCCTGTCCTAATTTTCATACCGTCATTTCTTGACCTTTACTGGTATCCTTAATTACCATATAATATCATATTTTTTCTAATTATAATTAGAAATAAACAAATAAAACAAATCTGTCATTCTGGAGCCAGTAAAAATTGTGAGCAGCACAGATTTAAATATTTCAGCTTGCTTATAAGTGTTTGGATATGACATATCATATTGGTAAATATTTGATAGCATAATTATCCTCTAAAAATTTACATGATTGTGATTGCACATGCTAGTTATCACAGCAATTCCTTCTTAGAGACATAATTTCATTATTAAATGTAGAAGTAAACCTGTATGGATTTTTTTCCTCAAAATTTATCCAGAAATTATTTCATGTTACCTCCATAGCCACAAAATATATTTAGTTACCATTCTTATTTAGATCATAGCAAAATAGCACAGACTTAGTACGGGCCCTCTTCCTGGTTCATAGCTAGTACTTTCTTCTTGCATCTTATTCTGACGTAAGTCTAGAGATCTTCAAGGACTCTCATTTATAAGACATTAATTCCATTTATGAGTGCTCCATCCACATTAACTTAAGCACCACCTAAATTTCCCACCTTCTAATACAATCATCTTTGGGTTAAGAATTTCAGCATATGAATTTGGGAACTACAACATTTAGCCCATTATAGCCCTCTAACTAATTTTCCTGTTTCTGTTCTTCTCTTTCTACAATCAATTCTCCACACAACATCCAGAATCATAATTTTAAAAATATATGATTTCTTCCAAATCCCATGATAACTTCCATCTCACTCATAGTGAAAACCCAAGTTTCTACCAACTTGCAAACGTTTTGTGATCTGACCTGTTTCTACTCAAACCTCATCTACTTCTCTCCCTCTTCCTTCAATTGCTCCAAGCACATTGTCCTCTACCTTTTTTATTTTCAAGTACTGTAGTAAATCATTGCTGATTACCATTAAAAAAAATGCATATACTTGAATCTCTCCCCTTTGGCTTTCATTTTTCCAGGATATTTACCACTTTCGAACTTACTATTTTAAACTTATTTATTAGGTTATTATTTGTCAACAATGACAACAATCATTAGTGTTTACTGTTTGTCAACACAAATCATACCAGAATTTATATTAAGCATTAAATTAAAATGTTTTTTCAGGAAGCAGGACAAAAAAGAAAGGAAGAACAAAGAAAAGTAAACTCAAAAGGGAATTGTAAAATGCAAGGGAAAGTAGTGGACCTAGAAGTTGGTAACATGTTGGTGACCTGTTTATTTACAGACTATAAAACAGTTAATAATAATAATTAACAGAAGGGGGTAAATCTTTCAAGACCTCATAATAATAATTTGAAAATAGTAAGAGATTTTAGCACCTGTGTTGTCCAATATGATAGAGATATTAACTTATTTTAGATATTTTGGATATTGTTAAGACTAGAAAATGGGTATAAGGATTTCCATAAAGCAAAAGATAACATAAGCAAAAACAGAAACTGAAAAATCTATAAACATAATTATGAATTTTATAAATATCTATCTTCCTTGATACTGAACAGCAAGAGCCTATTTCTGATGGCATCAAAGGAGGTTTTCTTACTTCACTCCTGGGAGGATAATCTGAAAGTAATCCAGAAGGGTACTAAACCCAGAGGGTTCCATGACATGGAACAAGAGGGAACATCTCTTGGAAATCAGAGAACAGCACAGATTACACCAGAAAGGTCATTAAATAGATTCAATTCCATTCAACCACAGATAGGTAGAGAGAAAACATGAAGACTGTGCTCCAATGCACTATGGAGGCACATCTTGACTGAGGGGAGATAAGTGCAGAGAAGTCAGGGTGTTCACACTGAATTGGAGCCCCAGTAAAAAGAAGAAGGACAACGCTCAGGACAAAGCTCCATTTCCTTCATCCCTTGGAACAGACCTTATGAAACACAGTGTGTGAACTACAGAAATTCAAGCCTGGAATTCCAGAAAGGAGGGCTACTGATGATGCCACAAACACAAACCAGCCCTGCTGCCACCATGACTCCAGGGATCTATCTCAGTCCTGCAGCCAGAGGGGGCCTGCTGGAGTGCAAGCCATAGCCTTGTCTTCCGTGTCCATCTCATGCCTCAACCCTCTCTCCATAGCTCCCGCCCCTACAACCACTGTGACCTCAGGGTCTTTTCACATGCCTGACCCACAGCCCTAGCACTTGCCAGGGGGAAATTTGTTGTATCTCCCACAATTTCTCTCCTGTGATTGGACCCCTCCACAGCCCTGCCACACCCCCTGATTCAGCAGCTGCAGATTAATTTTCCCCAATGAAACACATATGGAGTGCAGAAAGGTCAACTATCTAAACATGTTACAGTGTTTAAAAGGCCACCTTACCTAAAGCAATATACAAACCCAATGCAATTCATATCAAAGTTTCAATTCTTCAAAGAGAAAGAATAAATATTACCAAAACTCATATGGAACCACAGAAGACCCCAATACCCAGAATAATTACAAGAAGAAAGAACAGAGTTCTCATGCTCAAAAGCTTCAGTCTATACTACAAAGTTATATTTATCAAAATAGTATTATACTGTAAGAAAAACAGATACACAGAACAATGGAACAGAATTGAGAACCTAGGAATAAACCTACACTTACATGAACAGTTAATTTATGACAAGGTAACCAAGAGTGTACACTGGGGAAAGAAAAGTCTTTTCAACAAATGTTAAATGACCCTTTTTATCTCTTCCTAAACTTTAAACCCCATGAGGTCAAGGGGTAAATTTTCCTCATAATAGTAGGTGCTTAAATGGTAGGTGCTTCACAATGTTTGATTAAGGAATGCTATCAATGAGTCATTGGCTCAATGCTGGTCAATGCAAGTGACTCTGTAATCTAAATGCAAAAACAGATTATTTCAGACAATAGAGAAGTGGAGCTCCCAAAAGCCAGCACTAATATACATCCTTTAATTAGTGCCTCAGAAAAAGTGACAAATGTTCCCCTTGTCAAAGGGACATCAGTAAAAACTGAACAACTAGTTGGGGTTTTCTGTATTCAAGATTCCAGAGATCCATTCCGTAAACCATTCTATCTGAATTGCATGGCACGATAAAGAAAAAAAAAAAGAAAAATAGTGATTCTCTGTGTATTAGTTTTCAGTGTCTTCATTTATGCCAAATACAGGCAAAATAAAAGTGAGCTGGTAGTCTGGAGATATACAGTACCCGATAAATCTAAATTTTCCTTGAGAACAATTTTTTTCTTTAAAACTCGTACCAATTTAGCAGTGTAGTTCATTTTGCCTTTGCATTTACTTAAATGACCATAAGGGCATTTTTTTTGTTTGCTGTTAGATCTTGAGAGGTTATCATAATATCTAACACTTTACTAAGAAACCAATAAATATCTGTTCAATGAATGTGAAATCATTTTAATTATTTTCCAGTTGACAAAGCATTAGACCTCAAAATAAATTTTACATCTTATTCACAATGAACAATTCAATTGCATTGAATCTTGTCAACTTCAGAAAATTGACTTGAGTAGAAACTAAGTTGACATCTTCCATATAGTTTTTCCTGTGTCTCTCAGGATTATATTTTATGAGGCTTCATTCTTATTTTAAAAAGGAATGAAATGATAACTGTCTTTCTCTTTTTTATAGGTATTGTTAGTTGTGTTAAGGAAAGTCTCCCAGAAGACCACTGAAGAAGTGGGACAGTATAAAGTTTGGGGGGTTCTGTCAATGAGTTTAAATAAATTCATCTTCTTATTGAAATACTAAGGCAATGATTGATAGCTGCTGGGCTGAAAATGCCTCCAATCTACCAATCAAACTCTATTTCTATCTCGGGGAAAAATTTAAACAAAGGTCTTTTTCAGTAAAGAAAGATTACTGTTGATGTTCTTTGCTGTTAATGTTCTCATTTACATCACATGCAAATGGACTAAGACTTTTAAATGACTCATTTTCTCAACAATTAACTTCTCAGCCAAGTCTCAAGCATCATTTTCACGACAGCCATTTTGTTGTAAGCAGTTAAATCATTCAATTTTTGCTTTGCAGTTAATTGATTGTAAGTATTCAGCCTTGAAAAAAAAATTGCTATATAAGCAAACATTATGATATACTCTTTTCAATAAACAACAACGGATTAATTCTTATGGACAGATTCCTACCCTTTATTATAGCACCTTTTCCTTTGGTGAAGGAAAATAGATAAAAGACATGAACTTAAAAGAAGTTAAAGAGCTTCCCTCAGTGTACATATCTACAGCAGGACCTGAGAGAGTTCTTTTCTATTTGACTACATGTCTCACTAAAAAAAAGGCAATTTTTAAGGAAGTCATTTAATATCATTTGCCCCTTCAACTGCTAAGAGGCTGCCTGGTAACTTCCTTACTGATTTGTCACAGATTTTCAAGTGGCTGCAGGTACATGTGCAGGAAACAGTGTTTTGTCTGTCATGGTTTGGCCCCATCTGTGCATATATCTCTCTAGATAGATGTTTTTTTCCTAGATAGTATGCTTTAGAAAAATCACACATTAGTTGATGAAATGTGTTCACAAGTTTTTTGGTTTTTTTAAATCATTAAACATGGTGCAAATTAACATGTCTTTACAAACATATTTGAAACAAGATATTGAACTGATTGGAGGATACTAATATTTTCAACAAGCAAATGGTGCAGTACTTTAATATACTTCATTCTTTCCATGAGCTTTCTTCATATTTATCACATTCATCATTCTTTCTGTACATCAGCCTACGGACTGGTAGCAGAGCTTATTCTGTTCTTGGTGCATTACCTGGCCCTGCTGACCTTGCACTATGGTCATAATACACCTGGTCTTTCCATACCATAAAACTACCATATTCCTCCAAACACTGTCTACACATTAAAAGTTTGTACACTCCAGACTTGAGACAGAATGGAAGCTCATCAAAATAGAAAGTGATATTCTTATAACTTTGATTGGAAGGACAACATGTGACAAAGTATTAAAAGAATAAAAATGTAATGTTTTCCAAATCTTTGAGAAAGATACATATCATTGTTATTTCAATTACTTCTTCTACACTGATTTATACTAACAGCATTTGGCAAATAGACTCACTATGGTTCAATTGTGAAGCAGCATATGCCTTCAAATGCATGTTCATTTGCCGATGTTTAGCTGTGATGTTCACCTTCAGGTTTAATAAAATCAAGTAATATTAATGTTACAAAGAAATGAAGTGTTTTTTTATTTTATGAAAAAAATTATTAAAAATAAATAAAAAACAATTATTTTCATAGTTAGGAAATCATATAAAGATGCAAATTGCTTTGTTAAATAACTGTAACAATATGTAATTATGAAACGTCTGGCATTGATGCTTAAGAACAATTTACTTCTTGAATTCTACCACTCCGTTAAGCTTCTGGACTTCCCTGTTCATATCATGAATAGCCAAATGAGGAGAAAAATATAGGATGAAACACTGGCTGTGCAAGTTTCCAAAAACCCTGCAGCTATAGAACCGGTCATCAAAAACTTGATTTGGAGAATGTGGCTTATGCGAGAATCAATTGAGACTTCTGGTTCCATTCGAAGCAGAGCATTAGATCCAGAATCTGTTTACCCAGTGAACTTCATGGAATGGGGCTGAATTCAGAGATAGAGTGGCAACCTAATTCATCAATAACTGGGAGAATATGGTAAGGAGATCACTCATCTGGGTACTGGCCTTTAAGACAGAATCATCCCCACTAGTAAAATCAAAATAAAGAGCTACTAAGTTAGGGAAAGAGAGGTCAAAAGCAAACAATTAGATGTTTTTCTATTCTTTGAATCTTAATGGAAAAGTGCACTAGAAAGACTACATCTCTCTCTCTCTCTCTCTCACACACACACACACACTTTCTAACATCTAGATTCTCTGATGGTTTCATTAGTAAGTGGAGAGATAAACCCATACAGTGAAGAACCAAGTGCTTAAAGGACTCATTAATTGATTCCAGAATTCAAAGTGGTAAAAATGCCAGACAGGAAAACTTAAGTCTGAGTGAGCAGCTAGCAATTTTTTCCACATACCTTTAAAATACACTGACATAAAAAATTTGGGAGGGGCAAATTTGTCAGGTTAATCCTAAAGAAAAGATAGCTAATGTCAGAATATTTATTACAAAAGAAAACACATTTGAAAGTCAAATTCATTAGCAATAAACTGGACTGATCAAATACTAATAAAATTCTATTAATCAAAAAAAATTAATTAAATGACCTATTAACATGTCTTTTTATTCACATAAAAATTTTAAAGTCAGTATTAAGAAAACTGAAAGAATTTCAAAGAGAAATTGACAAATCACTATGGGAACTTTAATATACCTCTTTCTATAATCAAAAGATAAGATCATAGAAGATTGGGACAAAAGAATTATAATCTTGATCTAGTAACCACATACGGAGCTCTGCTTTCAATAACTACATAATTTATTGTATAAATATGAACCATACTAGCTATACAAAAATATACAAAAGTAAAAAAATCATCATTCTGTACCATCACAGCTAATGTATATTTAAGTATAACTTATGAAAAAAATATAGGGGCCATATAAAAGGCCCATGGAGTGAAACTCATTATACTCAAAAAAATCAGAATTATGCCTTTTATTTGATTTGGTATCCTTTGAAGACAATGTACAGAATTGGAAATGAACAACAAGTTGAATATTTAAAAAAGCAAATCATAATATTACACTCTAAATAAATTATATTCTAGTTCCTTCTTAGTTACTCTTAGTATTTCAACCACAAGAAATGTGTCAGGATTAATTAGCATTAGTCCAGCCTTCTTACTTACTCTATACTCACTTTCTCATTATCCACAGACCCTGATAGCATTATGGATAGTATCAGATGTTGTCATTTAGCAGTGAGTAGACTCAAGTATGCTAGTAGCTAGATTTCTTCACATCCAGTGTTCTCACTCAGAAATTTCTCCCCCCCCGCCCTCCACTTTATTTTATTTATTTATTTTTGGTGCACTTCTCCCAGAATAAATTTTTGTAAATGGAGTCATTTATTTTGGCGAGAGGGTAACAGGAAAAGCAGTGTGTGTCATTTGCATGCTCTCTGATGGAGCTGGCTGCCTGGCCCTCTTCCAAGTATTGACTTAACTGGCAATTTATTTATGAAACATCTTTGGCCTTAAACATGCATTTTCTGAATACTTCACGGCCCTGAGAGGCCATTATGTAATATTTCATACTACCAGGTATTAAGGGTGATCAGAAGTCTGGGGGGCTCCTCACACCCACCTATACTGCTTCCTAGAGCCCTGGGTCAACTGGAGGGTCTTCCATAGAGGCAGGATTTCACCAGATTCTTTCAGAAACTTGAAAACTGAAAAAATGTTGAACAGAGATTCTTTATTTAATTCTACCTAAAGACACTGAAATTTCCTGGGACAAAGATCCAGAAATTAATAACAATGTTGTACATTACATAGCGTCATGGCAAATATTTACTTGTTAAATATTTGACTCAGCGAGGTTGTTCTTGGCCAAAAATATTCTCTAAGTATTAACCTAATAATTTATGTGTTTCTAAAATTAGCATTGCAAATTTATCAACAAACAAATGAAGGGAAAATTACTGTCAATTAAATGTTAACAGTAGATTTTTTTTTAATGAAATGAATTCACTGGAAAGGCCTGTTCCTTAGATCTAATTATTCCCTAGGTCTAATAATTCCCATCTTCACTATCCAGAGTGTCAGGTATCCATTTGTGAAATTATGATTTGGAATAAAAAATATGTATTTTGTCTTAGTACCTCTTTTGGAACAAAACTCCTAAAACCCTTTAATTTTCCTAAGTGAGGAAAATGATACCTTTAGTTGTGTTAATGAGGTGATCTTTTGTAAAGCACCTAAGGATGGGGGTCCAGTCAGTTGTCACTGGAACCAACAGGTGATTACAGTGGAACTATCACTGCCATCCCCTAACTCTAGGACACAAGGTTGAAAAAAATCACCAGTGGCCAATGAGTTAATTTATCATGCCTATGTAATGAAGCCTCCATAGATCCAAAAAAATCAAGGTTTGGAGAACTTCTAGGTTGGTGAATATGTGGAAATTCAGGTAGAGTTACATGCCAAGAGAGCACAAAAGGTCCTCACTCTCTGTCTAATGTATCTCATCCACTTGGACGTTCAGTCTATTAAGTAAAATGTTTCTCTGAGTTCTGTGAATTGCTCTAACAAATTAATCAAACCCAAGAAGGCTGTCATGGCAACTTCTAATCTGTAACAAGTTGGTCAGACCAACATTTGAAATGGTCGGAGAGAGGGTTACAGTCTTACAGGAATGAACCCTTAACCTGTGGGAACTAACATCATCTCCAGCTAGAGAGTCAGAATTGAATAACTTGTTTTTTTAAAAGATTTATTTATTTATGCATACAAACTGGGGTACAGGCCAGAGGAGTGGAGCAGTGAGAGGGTTCACCAGAGACAGAGTGGGGAGCAGAACAGGCAGATCAGAAATACACTGCTGAGGGGCCTCACTGGTGGCGCAGTGGTTAAGCACTGTGCTGTGGAGCTGTCGGCAGCAGCGATGCGAGTTCGACGCCCGGCCAGGGAGAATCCCACATGGTGCGGCAGACCTCTCCTGCTTCGCCCGCTGCTCCCCTCAGCAGTGTATTTCTGATCTGCCTGTTCTGCTCCCAACTCTGTCTCTGGTGAACCCTCTCGCTGCCCCACGCCTCTGGCCTGTACCCCAACTGTATGTATAAATAAATAAATCTTTAAAAAAAAAAAAAAAGAAAAAAAAAAGAAATACACTGCTGAGGGGAGCAGCGGGCGAGGCAGGAGAAGTCTGCCGCGCCATGTGGGACTCTCCTGGACAGGGCATCGACCTCGCGTCACCTCTGTGGACAGCTCCACAGCGCAGCGCTCAACTGCTACACCACCAGGGAGGCCCAGAATTGGGTTAACTTGTAAGACACCTACTTTGAACCGTGTTCAAAGTTTTGCTTGTTGGTGTGGGAAACTCCATTGGGTAATTAGGTCTCAGAAATCAAACGGACACTGCCAAAAAAGTTCTAGATAAGCACTCAGTAGCTCTGGTCCAAACTCAGGGGTGTGAGCAGTTCACGTGTGGTTCTCTAAGTTTAAATACTTAAAAATAAATTAAGAATTTCTTATTTCATCTGTATAGTTATAGATTTAAAATATGTTTGATTGTAAAATCAACAGAATACATTCAAATTTGAAGAGTCCTGCCAAAAAAAAAATAAATATTTTAAACGTAAGTATTACCAAGTAATTTTGGTTCTATAAATAAGAATGCATTTGTAACATTGTACTATGCATTTCTTCAGTGCTAACTATAAGATATGAGGAAATAATTGAATTGAATATTAAACACAATTGTGGAAGAACATTCTCTTCCATATCCTTTCCCTGGAGCATGATATAGAAACAGGTTTGCTTTGAACCAACACAAAGCAGAAAAAAACTGACAACATTTTAGGTAATAAAACATTTGTGATCAACTTGGAAGTATAACACTGGTCCAAGGAAGTGTGCTGAAGTTTTGGAAATATATGATATCTGCCAATGAGGACTGATTTTTCCCCCTCTCTACCAGAAACAAAGCCAAACTCTGTCTAGATCAACTAGAAGAAAGCTTTATGTCAAAGTATGACTAAAATTCAAAGTCCAGAGAAGATGTTCAACTCCTGAGGAGATAAGGAGGTAAGTAAGGGGATCAGGAAGCCCAAGGTAGAGGGACTTAGGGAGAGAGCATCTCAGTAGTAGACCTCAAAGCTACATTCTCATGTCTTGTAAAGGTTATAGAACACCAACCTCTTCCTTTGTCCCTAAATTCGGTAAACACATTTCCTGCATATATTTCACAGTGTCATTTGTTTAGTCTCAGCTATTGCTAAAATACAATCAAATTTCTGAATACTTTGATGTTTTCCTGAAAACAGAAGTTACTTTACTTACTTCCTTCTAATCAAATCTGTTTCAAGCAGACTGAGCAAAGGATGCTCCTGTGCAACAGAGGCAGAATTATTAGATGAGGAGACATAAATTTCATATTCATTCTAATTTCTGACACTAGTTGATCAGGTGATCTTTAGCTTCACTTTCTTCTAAAATCTGGGAAAAGAGCAAAAAGGCACCTGCATGATCTAGAACTCTATGTTAATGTGAGATCAAATGAGGTGATGTATCCCAAATGGATTTTAAAGTATAAAATTATACACTAATGGAAAAGATTAAAGGGCAATAGAGACAGCACTACATGAAAATTTTTTAAACATATTTTTTCATTTAATGGATGTTTAGAAATATCTCCCACATGCATGGCTTTTGTGAACCCTGCAAAGGATTGAGGGTATCTAAGGGAAGGGGTGGATAAATTATGAAAAAATCATCATGTTTCTTGGCTCAAAGTGCTCATAATAATATGGGAATCAAGACACATAAAAAACAAAAAGCAAAGTAACAGTTTAAAGAAGCAGAGAATTAGATGGTAAGAAACAGGGAAAGATAATTAGTACTAAAAATAGGTCTTTGGAGAGAGGTCATTAAGTAAGTGCTAGAAACTCCAGGCCCCTCCAGGGCTTTAATCCCTTAATTAACATTCCCAAGTATATTAATACATTTTCAACTTTTAAAGTCTGTATTTTTATATAAGAAATACTTGCATATATTTTCATGATTCAACAACCTACAGAATACAAAGTCAAAATCTGTCATGCACCTCCCCCTCTCCTGATTTCCCCTTTGAACTCAAATACCAGTCTCATTTGTCTCCCCAGGAAATGAAATTGTTAATAGTGTGGGGGATAGTTTGTGTTTTCAAACACACACACACACACACACACACACACACACACATTTGCAATACATAGGGTGTCATAAGTTATTTACTACTCAAAAATTCACAATTTTTCTACTAGAATAATACATGATCGTGTTCTTTGAATGTGCTACTTTTATAATTTATCAATAAATTATACGGTATTTATTCTCCTGTTATTAGTCATTTAGATGTTTCTATTTTTCCAGTCTCACAAACCACGCAGTAGCAAAAGCTGAGGAATCACAGATGTTTGATCTCTGACATAGAATGCCATATAATCACATCAGACCTGAGGACCCACTCCCCACCCAGAAGCTGAGGGGGCACTGAAACATCCTCTTGGTGGACTATCTTGGAGGTAATACTCCATGAGGATAAAGCACAGTTATTTTGGATACAATATACACAATGAGTTAAAGGCATTTATATGGCAATGTATCTTCAGTAGGAAGAACACATGGGTCCGAGAACAAAATAGTTACTTTTGTTCCCATGATAACTTTGAATTTTCCAGAATAGACATCTGGTCTGTAGGAGATATACTTCTGCTAAGGATATAGTGAGAGACCAAATGAACTAAAATCTACTGCTGCCCCTGCACCTTTTGGATTCCTCATGACTGAGACCAGTAGGCTGGTAAAGAATCACCATCATCTCACCAGTTTGATCATAAGGAAGAGACAGGGCCACTATTATGCAATGGACTTAGGAAAATATATGTGTAACATACAGACAATCCATTGGAGTGTGTCTTAAGACTCGTGCTTAATCGTGGTAGAAAATGAAAAAAAATTGAATGCTCCTGGCAACTACCAATCTATTCTCTGTGACTTTGAGTTCAAGTGATTTTAGATTTCACATATAAGTAAAATCATACAGTATTTGTTCTTGTTTGACTTATTTCACTTATCAGCTGTGTGTGTGTATACATGTGCATGTATGTGTATATACCTATATCCAGATCCCCAAAGTAGAAGCCTCATCTTCAAACCAATTTTAGTAATATTCTCCTCTGATAAATACTTCCCACAAATGTAATTGGCATGTCTCATTGGACAAAAATTCTAGTATCATCTTACCATGACCTAACTGTCCTAGCTAAGGGTCTTATTTTGTTATGAATTATTTCTACCTTGTTTCATTGATTTTAGTCTTTCTCCTGGCCACTTCACCTTTACTCTCAATCCTTATCCTACCAACAGATGGATATTACTGAAAAACTGCCAGGTCTTCAGCTAAAATCTTTCTAAAGGCCTTATTTTTAATTGGAGAAAGTTCAAGACCCCTAACATAACCTACATTTCTCTTTCATTAGGTCCCATAGTTGTATGGCAAGATCACAAACTTAGACACTACAGTTCAAGGAAGACCACAGCTACTTTTTCTTATGTAAGTGATCACATCTTCCATTCCTTCATCTTATTATATAGCAATAGTGCCTTGATCTGCCTCTGCTTATCTACAGGTATTCTCAGACCCTGCATTCCTGTTACTAGGATACTAAGAACTCATGGGCACTATGAACAGGATATGAGGAGCCACTAGACAATTCCCTTGGGGCTGTATGTCTTTCCGACTTCTGCTACCAAAGCATAGGTGTTCTGACATGAAGTCAGAAGTGGCCCCAACCCAAATACCAGGCTTCTCCCAGGACCAGGAGACTAAAGACTATTTCTTCAAAGTAGACTGTGAACCTGTTGGTGTTAGGAGATTTCAGATCAATAACACATGTTTCATAGTACGACCCCCTAGATCAATTCTGCCTTAAGGATCATTGAAGTTAACATCTGAACTCCTTGCTTTCCTGCTTCCCTTCTCCTTCACTCATTCCCCTGGAAGGAGAATGGAGCAGGCTTCCTAGATCCTTTCACTTCTTCCCAGGCTGACATTGATACTGCTCATTACCTCACTCACCAGATAAAATGCCTCAGCTATAGTGAAGTATCTAAAAATATACTCCTATTACTCTAAATAAATAGTTTTTACAACTTCATTTCTGGTCATGTCCTCTTCTCACTTCCTCTAGGCACAATTAATTGCCATCACATCTCCAGAGCACCTTATTCATATTTTTATTTTATCATTTAACACATTGTAATTATAATTAGTTCCATGTTTGCTTTTTCCAATGGACTGTGACATCCTCAAGGACAAGGACTAAATCTTACTCATCTATTTATCTCCCAAAATTTACTATGATCTGACACAGAGGTGTTCGTGTATCAGCCAGCCCGTTTCATGCTGAGACTCATCTGAGGGAGTGTGAATGGAAGGCAGCGTTGGGAAGGAAAGCTGGAGTCAGTACAGCATGCTGATTTTGAACCTTAATCCTCTAACAGGTATCGGTTCAATTCTATTTCAGAGAATGAATGTTTTTGAAGATTTTCTGTGAATGATGAATATATATTTTTAATAATAAAAACATCACTAGAAATCTGCTATACAACAATGAATCTATGGTTAAAATGTAAGAGGGTAGATTTCATGTTAAATGTTCTTGCCACAATAAGAAATGAAGAAAAGGTTCAGAAAGAGAACACTTATTTTGAAATAAACCCAGGTCAGTTATCTTAAATTAACTTCCATCTTTGAAAAAAAAGATATCACACAAAGATACTAAAGCACATTGATAGTTAAAAAGCATATTTATGGATAATGATTTAAAACTTGACAAACACTATGCCTTTAAATTTTCCTTATTCAGCTGGTATAGGTCATCAATCTCAGAACATGAGACCGAAGTACAAAATCTTTCTCTGACACCATCAGCTTTATTCACCCACCTGGATATCCATTATTCCAAGAAAACATTTTACATAAGTTTCTTAATTCAACTGGATTTTTAAAACACATTTATTAGAATTTATTTTGATTATAGAATAATTTTAGATCAATGGATATGCAAATTCATCATGATTAAAATCATATAGGACATAACTCAACATTATTATATACAAATAACATAATTTATATTCACCTACTAAATCATGACATGCCTTTTTTATTAGAGGTAATTCCATGAAGATTTATAAGGAATATTCTAATCTACAAGGGTATAGCTAATAACAGAACCTTATATGAAAAATGACCTGAGAGAAGAATATTATTTCTAAGTAAACTTCTATTAATTAGAATTTTTGGAAAATTTTAGCTCGTTTTATAAAACAAAAATACCAGAGAGGTCAATGTAGAAAATAAAATAAAACTATCACTCACCAAGTAGAAGTTATTGTTGTTAACATAATTCTGTAAACATATTGAGCTTATGCATACATATAGAGAAAATCATAGAAAACTTTAAAATGCAGAGAAGACTTACTATTTTTTTCTGACCTAAAAATTACAAAATTCACATATTTAAATCTCTGCCTCCCACTTTTGATTTTTAAAAGTGAATTTATTGTTGTCAACATTTATAATATGCCATCAGTCTCTGTAACATTGCTTTTCCATTCCTAGTTACTTTATTCTGATTTGTCATTTGTAGAGCTGTGTTGCAATGCTAACTAGTTTAGTTTTGCTTTGTTTTATTTCAAGAAAAGTTTTTCCTTGTTTAAGAATGTGGTCTTTCATTTAAAATGATATATTCTTATACTGTAGATTTAAATTATGTTTCTGTTTCATTTATTATGTTCATTCCTTATGGAAGTACAATTAACTTTTAAACATAATTTGAATTTCTAACTTACCTATATTTCTCTCTAAGACTATTTTATACCTTTCTCATTTTCCACTGGTGGTTGTATGTGTTTTCTTCAAATTGTCCCTAGAAGTCGTTTTCATCATGTTTATTCTTTGTTGTGGCTGTTGTTTCTAATTTGACTTTCAATTTAGTAATGTATTTAACTGTCGCTTCTCATTTCTTCAATTTTGAACTCTCTGCTATCTCCTAATCTCCTTTTTAACCTTTGAATCTCTTCTTTAAATTCTCATGTTTACTC
The DNA here is from genome assembly GCA_004024925.1 of Scalopus aquaticus. Classification (NCBI taxonomy): domain Eukaryota; kingdom Metazoa; phylum Chordata; class Mammalia; order Eulipotyphla; family Talpidae; genus Scalopus; species Scalopus aquaticus. The sequence continues at coordinate 17,020 of PVIJ01019268.1, forward strand.
TAATTTGGTTGAGAATATGGAAAGTCATTCAACTGAGTATTTCCTAATTTCTTTGAATATTTGCTCTTCTGACTCACATACCACATATCTTTCATGTGCTGTGTGTTGCCTTCTTTTCCTTGGCTTGCCTGTGAGTGTATCTACAGTATTAGTGTGATAGACAGTACTGATTCCTTTTATATTATTATTCATCTTTGAATAAACTAAACTATTTTATGAAGATTGTGGAGGACAGAACGGGAACATTTGGTGTCCTTTTCTGAGGTTTTTTCACCACAAGAATTTTCTCCCCAGTTCCTAAAACAACTCTCCCTTACATTTTCAAGTGTCAGGTGTCAGTCTGATACAGCTCTGAAATCCCAGGATTTCTGTGTTGTAACCTTTGGCCACCCACCAAATAGCCCCCTCTTCCCACCCCTGTCCTCAGACCTCTCCTTGAGTTTTCCTGGATTAGTAAATTATAAATGTCATGTCAGTGTGGTTTCTCTTTCATTCATCTCCTTAACATACTATATTATCAACATCAGTTATTTCAGGAATATTCTTCATTAACCCTACTATATAACTTACTCTTAATTTTATGTTTTCACACATTATTTCATTTTCTTAGTTACTCAAAATTATTTGTCAGTTGTGTATGTGTCAGGCAATTATCTAAGTTCTTGTTTTTGACTTAAAGTCTGCTAGAAAACAACAACTAAAACTTCATTAACAAATAAATAATTTTAGAAATAATCAATTCCTAGAAGAAAATCTAATAGAATTTTGAGCTACAGAATGATAAAGAGGAATGATCAGGTACTGTAGCAAGCATGGTAAGTGAAGGCCCCTTAAAGGAGATGATACCTAAGTGGAAATAAGAGGAAACCACCTTCCAGCCAATTGGACAAGTCATCGCAAAGGCCTCAATGGGGAGAAGTCAGTGTTTAGGATGTACGTTTAAGTTTGGGGCCACCAACCTTTAGGAATAGCTGCTTTGGGTTTGAAGTTTGAAGAAGTTTGTGTCAGTTCTCAAAGTTCTGTTTATTTTGGCTCCAAATGTCCATAATTTGGAGGTGAGCTTAAAGGACACTGGTCCAGAACACTATCAGATTGTTTATTTTGTTGAATAGCTAATTCCCCTTTCTTGTATTCTGTTTTCTGTTGTGGTTTATTTGTCTGTTGGTTTTCTACTACCTTTAGAGATATTTTTACAGATGGGAATTGGCTAAAATTGCTTTATAAAGTCTTTATATGTAGGTTCCACTCAGTTTGAAATTAAGGGCATCTCGAAAGGTATAGCTACACAGAGTAATTTTGATGATGAGCCATTTCATGTCATTTTGATAAAAATTGGTCATGGAAACACTATTTTTCAAAAAAAAAAATACCATCAAAAGTGAATCCTTCAAAAATGTTCTGAAATAGTTAGACACACAATATTCTTTCTGGTAGATGTTTGATCAAATACATTCCTCATACAGATAATACACTAAATGTACCATTTATTTTGTTTGTCAAATACACATTTCCTAAGAAATAGAGAAAAAAAAACTCTTATCCTGGTACAACATATTATAAAGAAACTATTCTTCAACTCATCAAGCACATATGTAAATCTTTAAGAGTTGAAAGTTGATTTGATAGAAAACAAAGTTTATGTTATCAATAAATTCTAGAGATATATTTTACCTAGAATTTTAACAAAAACAAAATTACATTTGCTTTTAGTTTCTCTATTTACCCCTGAAGAGAAAAGGGAAAATGTAACAGTTGTTTGAAGCAATCATGATTCTTGAAATATTTTAGTCTCCTAAGTTACTAATCACTTTGCATCTTTTTATCTGCAAGTATAAATTTTGAAATCTTAGCACACACTAAGATATTATCCAGTCTTACCAAGGCCCCTTTTAATTGCAGGAGTTTAACTCTCTAAGGACTCAACTTTATCAGGAACATTCTGTTTTATCCCACTGTGCTGTTGCTGCTAGGACTGATGCTAGAAGCAAATTATCCAAGCTAGATAAGCTGCCTACATTAGTTTTTCTCCCAAACAAACAAAGCCAGAAAACAGAAGTGTATTGATATCAATACACCAACGCCAAGCCTCTGAATTCAATCAGAGGTAAACAATGACTTCATTTTTATTGAAGATAAAGGTCAGGCTAAATGAATTCCTTGGTTGAGTCTTATCCTTTTCGCACATTCAGGTATTGTTCTGTGTATAAGAGAGTTAGTGTATTGCAGATAAAGGTGATGGCATTTCTGATACCTATTATTCACCTCCCTCCTCTCCAAAGGCAAGTAGCCCTGTGAATTTATTGAGCATATATCTCTTATCACCTTGCATATGAAAGTGTACAAAATATTCATTCAAAATAAAAGGAATATGTAATATATATATAGTATAGTTTGGAATATGTAATATATATATAGTATAGTTTGGAATATGTAATATATTTATTACATATATTATATATATAGTATAGTTCCAGGTTGTTTTAAAAGTTTGCATAGAGCTATCATACACTAAGTATCTATTTGCAACCAGCTGTTTTCATTCATCATTAGGTTTTGAGTTTACCAAACACATAGGTATTCATCTACTTCACGTATTTTAATGACTCTATACTGTAAGTTATGTGAAATTACAATGGTTTTTATCCTACTCCTTAATGACGGATTATTCCTATTTTTTAACTCCTACAAATAGAGATTCAACAAATGTGTTTTTTAATCTAGTCACCTTGAAAGCAATTATAGGAATTTAAGATGCTTTTACTTCAATCTCTCCTACATCATTTCTCAAGACATTGCAATTTGATTTTTGGATGTCTTTAATTTCTCCAATTAGCTTTTTAGAAAATGCTAATCTGTATTTAACCTTAGTAGCACAATACATTTACCAATTTTTTTTGTCAGCATTGCCTTTTGCATATCATTCATCTTTCTAAATTCAGTTTCTTTGGTTGGATGAATTTTTAAATTGTTTCTCTTAGCAAATATGTGATTTGTAAACTAAGTCTTTGCCTACTCATAAAAGTCTTTATTCCCTCCATTTTTATATAATCATTTGAACAGGAAAATGGGTCAACAGGTTTTGTTTTGTTGCAGGTTTTTGAAATATCATTTCATTGTGTTCTAATAGCTATTGACACAGTTAAGAGCCTGTAGGTAATACTCATATTTCCAATAGAAAGCACTTCAAAATATGAATTAGTCTTTTGCACACTACAATTTCACTATGATGTTTATAAGTCTAAATTTGTTTTTACTTATTCTGTTCAGGAACTAACTTTTTTATTTTTCGATTCTAACATTCATTTTTCTATCATAACTTCATACAAAATTCCCTTCTATTTACTCTATTCTCCCCTCCTGAAATTCCTGTTAACAATTACATTGGTTCTTCTCTTTCTTTTGGAACAGCTCTGCATAGCCAAGGACCCTCGGGGGTCCCTGGCATGGCCCCCACATTGGAACAGAACTTTCCCCATGACCTCGCTGCCCACGTCTTAGGGACTACCCTGCTCAGCGCCGTGGCCTGAACTCCGCCCCTGACATTCTGAGGCAGGAGGCTACCAGAAAGGAGGTAAACATGAGTGGCCCCTGGGAGGCTTTAATAGGAAAAGATGCACATGGCTCACTCTCTTTTTGATCAGAGCTGCTGTGGAAGGCAGTTGCCTTGCGGGCCTGCAACCCCCACTTCCCAGACAGGGGAGCCACTGACCTCAGCAGTGACCAGACACGCCGGCCAGCTCCCGTAGCGGCAAGTCCACTTCTGTTTTGTATTTTCTATCTTTAATTCTCCATGCTGCCTTCCGCATGACTTCCTTGGAATTGTATTTAAGTTGTCATTAACTATTTCTTCAATTGATCTAACCTCTATTGAGGTTTTATGCCAAGGACTACATTTTTAAAGTTTTTAACTTCTCTTTGATCTTTTGCAGTCTTTTTTATCCTGAAAATAACTTAGTCTGTTCTTCCATTTCTATTTTGTGTTTTATCTTTTTTATTTACATTGGAGTCTTCTAAGTGTGCTCTATTAATTTCCAGCTTTGAGTATAAATTTGCCTCTGTGTTGTACCTGATGACTCTTCTAATCTTGGTTTATTTCCTCACAAAGCAGTATTGGAAATATATCTTTTTGTGTGTGTGTGGGTACTTCACAACTTTTATTTTTTTAATGTATATATTTTTATTGTTATTTATGTCTTTTACATTTTGTATTCGCCTTGGGTAACCCACCACCAATGCACCCGTGATCCATCTCCGTGGTCCCTTGTGTTAGAGGGGATCATACTCAGTGAAATAAGCCAGAAAGAAAGAGAAAAACATCAAATGGTTTCACTTATAACAGGATCATAAGGAAACCAAATAGGAGAGAGACACTGGTGGTGGGGGGTGGGTAAGGGCGCAAAATGGAGTGGAAATATATCTTTAATAAGGGTTGGTCTTGTGCGACTCCCATATGCTCTGGACTGCAGGAGCATCCAGAAAGGATTCAGGATTACCTCTGCTTTGGGATCCAGAAATATCAAGGGTTCCAGGTTGAGGATGCTCAGACCCAGCAAGCCCAACCCGGCCCAGGCCTAGTCTTCTTTCCACCCTGCCTTCTGCGGATGACAGACTTCCTCATGCATCCTGGCCTGGGAGGGAGTCAGCTTTCTCTGTCCTAATTTCTCCTATAACCTGACCATTTCTTGGAATATTTTTTATTCTGCCCTCTATATAACCAATTCCTTTTATTTTTTTAACAAATAAAATAAGAATAAAAATAAGAATGATAACCTCCACTATTTCCTTTTTTGTAAGACTGTCCAAATTGAATTCTACTCCTTCCTTTTACCAAAAAATTTCTAATTTACGATGAAGGCTCATAAACCTTTTCACACATTTTATAATGGCATATTTCAGAGTCAGATGCTCTGTGGCCTAGAAGAATATAAAATGTGTAATACGTTCACTGATTATTAGTTGATGAGAAGTGTCATAATTTAAACAATGGCCAATTAGCAAATCCTAATAAAGTTTTAGAGGACTCATGAAAGTTAATCACGCATGAACTCCTGCCACAGAATCATGTCACTTTAAACAATCTGTCCCTAAAAATCACTTATCAATTGAACATTTAGTTAAAGTGTAAGTTTTCACAAACCTAAATTATCAATACAGATACATGTTCTCTTCATGTAATGAATTTGCTATCAGTAAAGGCTTAACTGATATTTGGACTTTTCTACTTGCTTTTTTGTTTAATAACAAACATTTTAGTGCCCTAAGTGAGAGTATAACTTAAAAGTACACTTTAAATTGTTTTATAAAGTGAATAATTATTCTCCTATAACTTATGAAAGGATACACTTACAATATGGAAATAGCCTTTTTAACACAAGAAATTCCTCTGGAAAATGTGAGAAGAGGCCAGTAGAAAGAGTTTACTAAGAATTTATTAAGGAAAAGCTCTTTCATAATTATCTCATTTAATTATACATCATTTGAGAGGTAGGTATTCTTGTTTCCATTTTACAAATTAGGATTAGGAGTCTCAGAGGAGCAAGTGACAGAAGTGGGAGTTGAACCCTTTTCTCTGACCCTCACATCCACCCATTTCCTGCTCTATAACAGCTTTGGGCTTACCCATATCTAGAAGCTTATTTTCAGAATTTCAGGAAGAATATTCTAAAAATACACTAGTGTGTTGCCTCCTGAGAGCTATAAAAATGGAGTAGTCTAGATACATATGGATTAAGGTAGGCATCAAAGTCCCCAGATAAATAAAAATTATGAGCATGTTCTATTTACTATAATTTTTATTCAGCACTCCACCTTATTTTGCTTTAAAATATGAGTCACTGCCATCATTTCAATTAGAAAGGGAGAAATGCTCCTTTGCTAGTGCTAAATCATGAAAACTGCATTGCACTTCTTGTTTTCTGTTTAGTGTAGCTACTTCGTAAGCCCTGTGATCTCCTAGTCTAGCTGCTTTTTATTGCTAAGTAACTGAAAAATAAAACACCAAGGGGTGTGGTCCCCAATTTCTCTGTAGCTTGTCCTTGCCCCAACCCTATACCCTAAAATTAGAAGGAATCCCTAGACTATGCAAACAATCATTTCCTACACAGGCACTCTAGCATTTCCTCAGCATAAAAAGTCATCACTTATCCATATGGTTTGCTCACAGTTTTGATAAATTGAACTAAGTAACAGTAATTCCTTAAATTTGTCTAACGGCCCTCTTGTGGTGAGTTTTTGGATCAAATTCACACTTCTCTCTATTTTCATATTCCAAATGGGACCCTAGTGATGGAGTATGAGTGGGGTTTAGATACTAAATCTCCAAATACCCTTCACTTATCAAAATGTTTGAGAAAGAGATGTACAAATTTGGGCTTGTTTGGTTTTATTTTGTTTTGGAAAGTGTCACATGAAGAAGAAAGAAGGTAGAATGGAATCTTAGAGATAATTTAGGCAATACTAAACTTCTAGACAAAGATAGAAACGGAGAAAACAGAGGGGCATAATTTGATTAGGTAAGCAAAACATAGGAATGGCCAACTAAACTTAGATACTGAATGTGTAGACGGAGTATGAACAAAGAGCTAGAATAATATGGAATTTCAACCCTGGGAGGTAAAAGAGTATAAATATCACTGATAGATAAAGGAGACTAGAAGGGAAAACAAATTGGGGTGCCAAGGAGGAAGGAACAGAAAATTGTGTTGGATTTCAACATCTCTTGCCTTGCTTGAGTTCAAGAGAAAATTACAGCAAGCAAATGGACCAAGAAAGAAGGCAGGAACAGCTATAATTATATCAGATAAAATAGACTTCAAACTTAAGAAGGTAAAAAAAGACAAAGCTGGCCACTACATCATGATAAAGGGGACAATAAAACAGGAGGATATAACAATCATCAACATATACTCCCCAAATGAAGGAGCACCAAAATATATCAGACAATTATTATCATCCCTGAAAATAGACATTAAAGAAAATACATACATAGT